>JAOVYW010001225.1:0-14727 GCA_025775045.1 Hiodon tergisus | reverse complement strand
ATATATATATATATATATATATTTTGGTGGTAATAGTACCAGGTTGGTCGAAACCACATCATGGCATCTTAGAAATTTTGAAACTCCTGTATTGACTGTATTGAATATGTTATTATTGTACCTTAGTGTATTGCTCAAAAATTAAGCAATATATTAAACTACGTTAGTTGAATTGAATCTACATTAATGGCATGCCCTGATTTGGTTTCATAGCCTTCCTGACCGTTATAATGACCTCCACCCCAGTATTGATTTTGTTTTGACTTTTCCCCCCCAGTATATTTCACACATTTCTGTCGCCTTTAAACTTTCTTAATATAACTTGTCTTTATACTATTTCAATATGAAATGCAGATCACATAACTCTGTCAGGCCTGCAATTCAGCTGCTCGGCCACAAGAAGAAGTTTGTTAGCCTGCTCTGGGGAATTTGTGTGTGAGATTGTTCTATAAACAAGGCCCCAGGTCATACAGGCTCTTTCTCTACAACATCAATCAAATTCACTCAACTTAGCTCCTGATCTAGGCACATATCTTGCCTACAACTTGCATCTAGTAGACTTTCCACTTGTTTTACAAGACCACTGGCTGGAGTCCAACCTCTATACCTTTGTGTCCACCAGGTGGCATAGCTGCACGTACTTGTGTGGCATCACCAAAATTCTCAGATAGGAGATCATGAATCAGTTACCACAAGCAAGAGGCCATGGGTCCTGTAAGAGGTGTGAGAGGAGTTTTGTTTAGCCATTAGGAAGGATCCACACACATGTTGTATGCTCTCTTTTAATTAATTATTGCAAATTATAAGGTTTTTGAAATTGTAATTGACTTCTCGTACATGTAGATGTTTAAAATTGACAGCTGCCATGAATTAAATAAGAAATAATAATGAAATAATAATAACATTTGTCAGAGTATGAGATGCAATAGACACTAGATCAGGGGTGAGCAATGTTTTGGGCTTTGACGGCCAAAATTCATTCTCAATAGTGAATCTAGTAAGGCCAAAATATTTAGCAATACGAGTTACTAATATTTTTTTTAAATGCATAGCTGAGTGATCACTGTCGTACTTATATCAACCAGTCAATTTTTTCATCACAAGCACCCAAATGATGGAACACCCTGCCTAAGACAGTCAGACGATTAGATCTACTGCCTTCAAGAGGAAACTGAAAATGTGTCGCTTCCAACAACACCTTACAGCCTCACACCATAATCCTGAACACCACCCTCCTCCCCTGGAACTGACTGCTAATCCTTGAATTTGATCTTGATTGCATTGCTTGTTTGTAATTGCTTTGTATGTTATCTCCATTGTGGCATTTGTACCAACCTTCAGGACTTATTGCACGTTAACCCCTAAACGACGGCACTTTTGTATGTTGCTCTGGATAAGAGCCTCTGCTATATTACTAAAATCTAAAATGTAAATGCACCTTCTGAGTGCACACCTCTGGCAGGCCAAACCAAGCCTCGTAGTGAACCAAATTTGATCCACAGGTCATGGTTTTGGCACTCCTGCTCTCAATCATCCAAGAGATTGTTGTTCTTTTAAGTTTTAGTAGGACATCATTTTGAAACTAAACATGTTTTCTGAACCTTGAAATGTGTTGAAATACATTTTCAAATTTAAAAGACCTTTTTGTTTTTGTGAAAAATAAACAGTAATCAAGAAATACGTATATGAATTTAGGGATTATTAACTATTGCGTAATATACAGTGAAATTGACCATGTCATTGTTATTGTTTACCAAACGGAAATCCTGCACACTGGGAGATCGTAAATTACTGTCCTGACATACAAGGGTTTTTCGGACCTCTCTTTAGCCTAAAGGAGAAGTTTAGTCGCTAAAAAGAAAAAAAAACTTGTTTAATTGGCGTCTTACGCTCAGAATGTAAGCTTTTCATCTACTCCATGCGTGGGTGGCTGCTAAATAGTTTTTAGTTAATTCATTTAATACCACGCATTAAAAAAAACAAAAAACTACATGCGTTGCTTTGTGTAAACACCGTGTTTAGTTTCCAATGGAAATGTGAGATGTCTCGCATAGTGTTGGTCCAGTGTCCGCATTTTCTCTTACCATGTACTATGTTACGAAAATGCAATATTGATCCTTGAATCAGCGCCTAATGACAGCTTCCATCAAAACAATAAGGATGAACCTTGAACGATGCAACCTGAGTAAGGACCATCCTTGAGTGTAAAAAAACATTCCCTGCTTTGTACGACTGCAGCACAATAGATTTTTGTATTGTCCGCAGTCTGTCCCATGGTAGGGATTTAGAAGAGAAGTGCCATACTGATTGGGAAAATAACAGAATGAAGTATAAAACAAATACCCGTATCTCTAACTTCTACCAAAAAACAAACTTGTCCTTCAACAATCCAGCTGCCGTTGACGAGCTCATTAAAGTTCATCAGTGTGTTGTGCATCAGCAGTCATGTTGTTCTGCAAACTGAGGGGGAAAAAACTACTCACGACATGTAGGTTAACAAGATTGGGCAATTGCGAAACACGTAATTTGTGGTCAAACAAAGGCACAGATTGACAGTTGCATAGTTGTATAACAGAAGGTTACATTTTTAAAAGATGGACCCTTTAAACAATTTGAGGTTTTAGTTTGTGTTGTACATTTTTGCATCTTTAATACATAAAATTTCAGCGCAAGGTGTGGTTTCTATTAAGTGCCACTCGATAAGTTCCCGCGCGTCCCCGCTGTATCGGTTTGACATATTTACCGGTTGAAGTAAATTGTATAAAGTGAGTGTGCAGTATGCAATCGTCTTGAAAGATACAAAGAGATACTAAATATAATACGTTTTACTTTAGGTTCGCCTGACCATTCGTTATTTGCTGGAGAGCATGACTTATATTGGCCTGACACCCTCTTTGGGTGCAGTTATAATGACCTCCGTACCGCTTCTTACCAGGACCCTGAGTCGAACCAGCGAACTTTAGCTCATAGTGTAGTCTACCCTTGTTCTAACCGAGCCGCCCGGGAGGACGATTTTACATCTTTTTCCTGTTTCAAAAAAAGTTCTGTAGGCCCGAAAAGATAATTTCAAAACCAATAGCATCTTAAGATATTTATTTTTTTGCCACAGTAATCATTATTGGCAAAAAAAAATGTTTTTTTAAACATACCAAAACTACTCTTGAATAGCAAATCGTGGTAACTCTACAGGACCATAGTAGCGGACAACTACGTGATTACTGATTTTCAACTTGCGTAATGTGCGTACATCCCTAGAAATGTAATCTTCCGTAATATTCATCAGTGATATGACTTAAATATTTTTATGTATTTAAATATACATAAAATTGTTCATTTTGGTTCGGTAAATTGGTAAATACAATGGCAAGGAAATTACACTTGCCAAGTGCAGAAATAATACTTCAAACCACTTCTCGTTTTCCCCTTTGAGAAATTTTATTACCTTTTTAGTCTTTTATTTAGCAACAGACATCAACGGGTCACTGTCGGCTGGGGTTCGTCTCAGTAGGTTACATGGCTTTGAAGCGCACAAACCATGGTATCCATAATTCTGTAAATAAATCTGAAACGTGGGATGGAAGCTGGCTCAGAGATCTTATCGATGACAGTTATTTAAATAATTAAAAAAAATATTTAAATAAAAACAAAATTCTAATAATAGTGAACAATACTTCGTTTAAATGTTTACATTTTAAACTTTTGTTTATAGGACAAAGCACAAGCTAGCGCCTGAGACCAGGAATGCCAAGCTGCATAGTAGAGAGTCAGATTTCACTCCTTGTGAAGGAATGCACAAAATATGTACAGGGTATCTATTCCCTCCAACAAAATGTAAGACCTCTTTGGACATGATCTACATTTGATCACTTTATATCTGCATGTTTCAGTTAGATGTTTGTGAGGGACCTAATTTCTCTAGATTTGGAAATGCAAAAAACTTGAAAGTTATATGAAAATAGTTCAATTCTGATACATAACATTAGAGAATAAATATGAGAACATTAAACTCTATATGCTCAAACGGGCAACTGGGAAAATAGCTGTGTTTAATATTGTGGAAACGAGGACATTTATGAGGTGTTACCGTTTATTCTCTATGATCCTATTGTGCCGGGACCTTGTCTCTGCGGATCAGGTTTCATTATCTGTGTTTGATTTCTTATGGAAGTTGATGAATGGGGAGGTTTTATGTTCCCAGGCCAGGAAGCTTTAGAGTAAGGTGGGGCTGCCCCCAGGACACTTTGTGTTGGACCGCGTCCTCTGGAAAGAGAATCACCTGTGTGTCAGAGAGGTGGTCTGTTGTGAGGTGTCCTGGTGTCAAGGTCTGGATGCTACAGTAGAGTTGTTTAGGTGCTGGTCCTTGAATGGGGAAGTGTCAGAGGCTTGCTGGAGTTTGAGGGACAATTATTTTATTGGAAAAACACAGATGTAGCAGAATGCCAGTCGGAGTATGATATGCCACCCCATTTAACAAAAATCAATACAATTAACTATAATATGCTCTGGATTAATCAATAGACAAATAACTCCAAATAACCACAAAGAATTCCAAAGATCTGTCCAAAAAAATTCCCCAATTGCCCTTAAAAACGGTGTGTTTCTAAATTTCCAGATCTATTTGAATGTTTGGGACCTTTCAGGGGTTTGTCGCAATGGAGAGAGCAACTCCCTGAGAGATACAGAACCAGAAATAGGCCAGGTTAGCTCATTTACCTCCAGAACTCAGTTATAACACCAGCAATCCCATCAGTATCACTTTTCAGTCATAGGCCGTTATCTCTGGAACAGTTTTAAGGTCCGAAACTAGAGAATGACCCTATTATTTTTATTATTATTTCCTGGGCTATGATGAGAAATGCTAATGAGGTCATCTTACATGCTTTAATGGAACAAGCAGAAGCCCCTGTTCTGTATCTGCTGTACAATAAGGTATCATTTACCTGCCTCTCCTGCTTTGTTATGGGGGCAAGAGGGTGTGAGTTGAGTTGCTGAGGGACGTTTGAGGGAGGCTTATAAATTGACCAGGTCCCCAGCCCAGGTGTTTATTACAAGAAGATCTAGTCTTGTAGACGACGGTTCGAAGCATAACCGGACCGGTGAGTGCAATTATTTCATTTGGGTGCCCTGTCAAAGGTGGATACACACATTTTGCTTGCTGAAATTGTCAAGCACTGCAAGAGGTAGTGGATAGAGTCCCTTGGAAAGGGGAGGTGTTGTGAAGAACATTTGGGCAGCTTATCAGAGAGTAGAGGGCAAAGAATCGGATTCTGAATGATTGTACTGAAGAGTTTCTAGGATGCCAGAGCTATGTTGAGGTTGTGAGTGCTTTAGATACTTAAAGGCTTTTAATATAAAGGCATTAAAGTGGTAATTATGTGGGCTGTTGTAATATGGCATAAAAATGTTGCTGTTTGAAAATTTTTTGTTTTTGTTTTTGGGTACTGCAGTGTATGACGTTTAAATTTTTTATTTGAGATTTTCATAGTAATTGTGACCAGTATGATAAGTAATTTGGTTTTTAATGTGCGTGGCATCAGTCAGATTCCTCTTAAAAAACCCAGATTAACATTGAGAATATTGCTACAAACTATTAGTGTAATCCAGGGATGATCCCTGTAAATAACGCAAAAAAAATCTGCTACAAAATAATTGTGGAACCAACGGAGGATTGCTTTTATAGCATAGTATAACCCCAGAAAGATCAATGGAATCGTTATTTTATTTCCAGATCTTTACCCACCACTTAATAATTCAACGTTCTTGCTATATTGCTGTGAGTGTATGTTGTGTGGGAGAGTTTGGTCTTGGTGTGCGCAAGCATTTCTGGTGGCAATCGCATGTTTGGTCTTTTGTGCGTGTGCGTGCATGCACATAGTGTTAGCATGACGGGTTTCAGTGACATGGGGCAGGCAGACGGTAATACGCAGGACACGCATGACACAGATTTCTGGCAGAAAGGCTAACCCTCAGACTGTTAATTTAGGCTCTCCATTCTCCTCCAGATCATGAGGACACTGTGGACCCTGCTGGGACTGTTGGTTTGGCCCTCACTCTATGTATCCATGATTATGCCTGAACCGAAAACCTCCTCCCCTCCCCAACCCTTATGGAATCAATCATTCCCAGATCCCCCTCCCGGAGGTTTAGAGCTTCCACCACACCCTGGCTTCCCGCTGGACGCGCCCCCTCTCTATGCCAGACATCCCGACGAGACCCCAGTCAGGCGCTCATTGCAGTTTATTCCGGAGCCCGATCCCTCGTACTGCCAGATGCTGCTGGAGGCCCCGGTGCCTCCACCCATCGAGAGTGTGCCCTGGTTCTGCATTTGCTCACAATGCAAGGGTACGATCGGACCCAAGGGAGACCACGGAGAGAGGGGCCTGCCAGGTCAGTTAAACCTATGTAGTGTTTGTTTAATCACCTTCACACTTAGGTTTGTTCTCCTTATCCAGAGCAACAAGCGAAGCTTGTATGACATCATACATTTTGTGAAAACAAAATGCAAATAATACGCTGTCACACAGTGGAATAAAACATGGTAGAGGTGCCATAATAATTTATTTACCAAACCATAAAAGGAATACAATTTGGCACGTATAATGGCACTGATGTTTTCCAGTGAAGTATGCCCAGGCCAATGTAGATTTTCATTGATTGAAACATGGGCTGTGACTCAGCCCCTTTGATAAACCTTTGAACAAGCCCCCCTTGACCGTTTCAGGGAGCCCTGGCAGTCCGGGTCGAAGAGGATTTACTGGGTTCCGAGGCCCGCCTGGCTTTATGGGCCGAATGGGCCTTAAGGGTAACTATGCAACTCAGTATGTCAGTGCTGGAGTGCAGCGACACTACTGTTAATCATTATCATTATTATTGTGATGGCACAGCCATCCATGCTTTTTAATGCGGATTTAATTCAGAATTAATTTTTCATAGAGAAGAATATTGCTTTAGCAAAAATATTTGAAATTCCAAAGTTTGTATTTTATAATAGACACCTGTTTGTCTTCTAACCCAGGACAGAAGGGGGATGATGGAGAAAAGGGAAATCCTGGACTGCATGGATTTTCTGGACCAAAGGGTGAACGCGGCTTCAAGGGTAAGTTTGAAAGAACTATAGTTGATGAATGAGGGAAATCTGTGTTTTAGGAGTAATGCATGTCTTTCACTGACTTTCTCGTCTCCGCTGGTCCATGTTTTCAGGGGACAAAGGAGACCTTGGTTTAGAAGGGCCTCAAGGCCCTCTGGGGCCCCAGGGTGAACCTGGCCAGTGCCCGGACAAGTGTGAGACCATCCCCAGCGCACCTGGAGACCCTGGGCTGCCTGGACCAACAGGGGAAAGGGGCCTGCCAGGGGAAGCAGGACCACCTGGGGCCGAGGGGGAGAAAGGTGACCTGGGTCCCATGGGTCCACCAGGTGCAGCAGGGGCTGACGGGCAGAAAGGGGATCAGGGGCCAGAGGGGGAGTGCGAATGTAAGGATGGGATCAATGGGACAGACGGACAGCCGGGGCCACCAGGACATAAGGGTGAACAAGGGCTACAGGGCATCCACGGTGACCCTGGAATAAATGGGGAAAAGGGGGAGAAGGGAGACCTGGGCATGACAGGAGACCCTGGGCCATGCTCTCCCACCATACAGTCGGCCTTCTCCGCTACACTGGGCTCCCTCTACCCTGCCCCTAATTTACCAGTGCCATTCACACAAGTGATCTACAACAGGCCGGGTAACTACAACCCATTTACCGGCATCTATACAGCACCTATCAATGCCACATATGTCTTCAGCTACCACCTGGCTGTCTCCCTGAAGCCCCTGAAGGTGGGACTGTTCCGTAACTTCTTGCCTGTTGTGAAGAGCACGGAGGTCACCGACTTGGGCACAACCTCGCAGCAGGTGGTGCTTCACCTGAATTTGGGTGACCGGGTGTGGATGCAGGTGCGGGACAGCACCAGCAACGGCATGTACGCCAGCGGTGAGTGCAGCAGCACCTTCAGCGGCTTCCTGCTGTACCCCGACAGCTGCGACCCACCCATGCTCCGAGACTACACTCCGCCTGTAGAGGGAGAGTACAGCTGGGGCAATTTGCCGGAGCCGTCTACGCCGTCACCTACCACCACACCAACGTCATCCTCCACACCTGAACCAAACCCTACATAAATACCTTGCACCGACACCGGCACCTGTAGATTCCTCTCACAACCAGTGAGAAGAAAAAGGGCAGTGCCACCCTGAGCAAGACCCTTCCCCTTCACTGCCTGACTAGCAATTAGCCTTTAGTTCAATAACCTCACACTACTTTGTTCCCCAAGTCAAATTTATCTTGGAATAAAGTTGTGCCTTCATCATTACTGTTTTCCATGCGGTTAATCCTAGATGAACTGAGTGCGTAAACTTACCTTCGCGTCGTGTAGCTACCACGTAGATCTGCCACGTCCATCCTACTGCATGGGCACAGGTGGTGCCATGGAATTCGCTGAAATTTGTACATTAATTCTGTGCATTTAACAGTTTACAGCCCCGGATCTTTGCGACGAGAAAATAACATATCATAGTGGCTATATATTTTGCTAGATAATCAAATAATGTATTAGTTTGGATTACCTAGCTAACATTTATCAGCATTTTAAAATAAACTATTTGTTTTTGTTATTCACATTTTGTTTCACCAGACTTGTCAAGGTTGGCTATTTTTTAAATTAGATTAAAGATAGATTTACCAAAACAGAATTTTGACTTCATGCAAATTCAAATTAATTTCCGGCCCATTGAAGCACAAGACATGTCCTTTCCATTGAGCTGAAGATTTAATAATTAATTTCTCACGCTTGCGGAAGCTAGTTTTGACCTATATTGAAAGAGGAGAAAATAAACATCTTAATATTTTTCTATGAGAAACTCTTCTTAAAGGATTTATGTAATCATAATAAATAAGTAAAATTATTTTGGCATGGTCAGGTTTCTTATTTTGCTACAATTTTGCTACAAACAGATTTGGAGAGGAACTCACACTAACAGAAATGAAGGATTGTACAGATTTTGTAGACAGGTGAAATTATTAGGATTGTACAGTTTTGGATCTGTGACAGTTGGAGCTGGGAATGTACCTGTGGTTTTTCTACTTTGGCAACACGCACTTCCCTACCACAAATGCCACCTCAGCACCCTGATTATAATGGGGAACGTGAGACTAAGAGAGGTCTTCATGTGACCTTTGACGCCATTAATATTCCAACTCGTATAGCTTGAAAGAACCAAGGCTAGACCATTCCGAATTTGCAACTGTCTGTCTCAGTTTATAGTTGGATTTTTAAGTATTTTATTTAAATGTTTGATTTTTGCTCTGTACATTGTTCGTTGATTCTAAAATAAAACGTGGAAGGGTATGGCCCAAGACTGCAGAGTGATATTCTCTGATGTGGTTTATTAATGATATTTATACTATGACTCCATGAGACTCTTTATACTATGACTCTATGAGACTCTGGTCTCTGGTGCCCTTGCCAGGTAAAGTGATTTACAATAGAGAGCAGAAAGATAATGATGCCTCAACCCCCCCTGAACAGGTTCCAACATCCAAAATTCCAGCCTCAGGTCCAAAACTTGGCCCGCTCAAAAACCTTTTTATTGTGAAGCTTTTTTTAAACGACAACAAAAAAATGTTAAGTGGATGCTTCCTTTACTTGACAACATTCGGTAAATAATCCTTCTGTCGTGAAACGTTGAGGAAACAAAAGGAATGTAGCTAACATACTGTGACAACAACTAGATCTGGGTCAGCTTTATCCTACTTTAATAGATATCAATGTGAAAACATGCAGGGGCTAATGAACTGTCAACACATTAAAAATATAAGTCTTCTTAAACGTGCAGCCCCAGGTGATGATCGGCTAGCTACCGTGAGCCATAGGCTCAGCTACCTTCTCCTGTGCTGCAAAAACCACCCGTCTCTCTCTCCACCCAGTCGGTCCTCTGCGTACCCTTGGGCCACATTTCGACCCTCTGTGGGGGGGGGGGGGGCTCCTGCAGTCCCAGCCGTGATGTTTGGAGTTTCGTTGCTGAAGACGTGCTTGCCCCACGCGCCCCAGGCTCTATCACGCTTCGGCCTCCTCCTCCTCATCAGCTGTCCCCTTAGGGTGGTCCTCCAAGTCCAAGTCCTCGTCCTGCTCGCTGTCCCCAGGGCAGAGACACAAACGTTGGCATTAGTACCCGTGGAAATCAATCCAGTCTGCCTCACATTCCATTGTTTACATCATAACAACGACGGAGCACAGGAAGGCAAATGGATAAAACGTAACATGTAAAGAAAAAAGAAAATCATCAGCACATAAAACTTTGATGTCAAACTTTGACGTCTATCTCAGTGTAACCATTCTGTTCTTATAAAGCAGGAGATCGTAAAGCTTTAAGCTGCCACAAAGCTGCCTCTCTTCAGAAGAAACGTTTCAAGGTTTTCTCAGATAACGTGAACCCTGTATCATAAAACAACTCTCCCTCAGTGGTGATGGTTCTTCTCCTAGTGACAGACAGAAGCAATGGCAACAGAAGTTCTTACCTGTCTTTCTCTGCATAATTCAAGACATGAAAAAGGAATAAAACATGAGTCAAGACCTTTCCATATACTGGACACACACACACACACACAAACGCACAAGCAAATAAACATGACATACACACACGCACGCACAAATAATCATGACAGACACACACGCCTGTTTAAACTGTACGGTACCTAAGTCAGGTTTGGGGTGCATCAGCTGAAAAGGCAGCTCCACTTTAACGTCACTGAAACACAGATGTTCAATCACAGATATCTATATCATTGCGTAACAGTAAGCATTTATAGCATAGCAGTTAAATATAACGTTTTGCTGACAAACAAAAAAAATATTTCCACCAGAAACTCATTTCTTGAAGAATAGCAGTCCTGTATATTCATCCACAAAACTTCTTACCATAGCAAGAACTAGTAATGGTCGTCTGGGAAATGTTTATTTCCAACACAGCTTGTTTCTGCGTTTCATTTGCAGTAATAACCCTAGCTATCTCTGCTGACTTTGACACAGTGAATCCCCAAATCCGGATGTGTATCTGTGCTGAGCTGAAAATCTTCTTACCTGGATCCAAACATCCTGCAAAACCAAATATTGGAAACATTATTGGATTATCAGATCAGACATCAGAATCTCACCCCCTGCATGACCTGTACTACATACACACAAACACATACACTCATCCTTCCTTTCTGCCCCCCCAAATACACACCTTACAAGGACCAAAACACCAATACCCCCCTAGATCTGAGGCACGGCCCTCAAAAACTCTCAAACACATGCTGATGCCCCAACCAACACACTTTCCCATTTACACATGCAGGCAGGCAAACAAACAAACGTGCATGTCGACAAACTGACCCGCCAACGACCAGCTTCACCACCACCTTGTAGGACACCAGGATCCCCAGCACCTCTTTCAGCACCCCCTCTTTAATTCTGCAGCAAAAATAGATAGATAGGCACTTTATTTATCCCCCATGGGGAAATTACGGAAAATAAAGTCTATTGAGATATCCAATAACTGACTTAAACTTTACCAGGTGCCTACCCCAAGGCTGCTGCTGCATGATAAAATCTCTACTCAAAACTACCTTTGATCTGACACCGCCAGTACTCAGTATCTGATATCCTCCCATTGTCCGCTGCTCCATCTGGTGGCTCTAACCAGCGACTCACATGCTGGAGGAGGCAAGGTTGGTGTCCTCATGTTTCAGCTTTCCGTCAAGCGCGATGCCCCGCTTGTCTCGGTTTCTGGACAGCAGGGGCAGGATGGTGTATGTTTTCGTCATGCTGGCACCGGCAGCCACCGTGTCCCTGTGCCAAAACAAGACCGCGCATTGGATCTCTGCATGCGGCTTCAAAAAGGTGGGTGCAGTGTGGATTTTACCCATCACTGTTGACTGCTTGGTTCACCGGTGAGCAGATTACCCTTACTGCGAGATCTCCGGTGATTTATACCTATCTAATAAATTAATTAATAGATCAGCCAAACACCAAAAATAACGAACCATAAAATAATGCCCATGTCATATTTCATCCTTGCCTATGTTCTTTTTTGAAAAATAAAAAATGCAGGTCTTCATATAATCATTGTAAAAACAAACCCAAGTTTTATCCCCTTTTTTGATTGACAGATGCAGACATTTCCGTGTGCCTGAAAACGGAGCAGGCCAGGAATTTTTACTGGATGGATTTATTGATCGACTGACTGGTACTCACGATGTATCCTCAGTCGCCACAGTCTGACTGTAGCTGTCGTTGGTGTATAGCACCACATTGGCCATCTGCTCCACTGCCAAACAGAAAACAGCATTAGGAGACAGGTGAATACCTGTGCCTGAGAAGCAGATGAAATTCTAGGTGACAACATGGTTTTGCTGTGTTATAAAGATCTTCCTCCCCAGAGCCTTATGTTTGTATCAGAATGCCAACTAGAATTTACTTTTGCTGTATTGTCAGGGGAAAGTTTCAACATAAATTGCATTAAACAGGGCATTTAACAAAGTAGGGTTTGGGATAAATTGTCGCTGTTCGTCGGTAACCCACCCACTGTGCATCTGTAACATTTACCAAACCCACCTGAAATAATGACATTCTTCACTGCTTTGTTGGAGTTGTTGTTGATGTTCACCTGAACACTGATTGTTTCCCCATGGTAAAATGTCTGCAGAAACATGATGAGTAATTTATTAAAATAGGTCTACCAGCATCCGGGTGATTGTTTCCCTCACAACGTGTACCTCTCTGTGATTGTCTAACCTGAAGGAAAAGCCCACCTGCTTTCCAAGGCTGGCCTCCACGTTTAGGGGCTTGTTGGACATGACAAAGTCCTGGGTGGTCTCCGCCATTGGGCCGGGCCCTTCCTGTTCTGGAGCATATTGCACCTTACGGATTGCCATGCGCACCGAGCTCCTGGAAATGGGGAGGGAAACCAGACAAATATCATTGTCCGATTCAAGAGACACAAGCTAGTCAAGAAAGCACAAATCTGCCGTTTGGCACCACCGTTTCTGGATTTTTTCATCCTGGTCCTTGGCGCAATAAGCCATGACTTCAAATTCTACGGCGCAGTGCTGCAGAGAAAACACAATATTCAAAATCAAACGAGCCAATCATAGAGGAGAGATTGATATGGCATAAATCATAGAAGAACACTTAAGTAAAAAAAAAAAAATCTAAAAGAAAAAAGGAGACTGAAAGAAGTGGTAATGGTGCAAACATCATATGACCCACCTTCTTTTCATCGCTGCTCAATGGCTGCAGACCCACAGAGCATGGCAAGTTGTCTGGGAGCTAAAACACATGCAATAAACCTCATCACACATGAAACACACTCGCACATAGAAAAAAAAACTTAACACCATCATCTCCTCTCCCTAAGAAAAGGCCGATACAAAAGTGAACCCATACAGCATGCAGAGACCCCCACTTTGCGTTTCCCACAACGGGTGCATGAGCCTTGCCCGTGTGGGGCTCCTCACCTCGAAGAAAAAAGGGTAGGCATCATCCCCCAGCTTGCGTAGGAGTTTCTGCTGCATCTTGGTGTGCGTGCTCTTGTCAATGTCCTGCAGAGGCGGGTACATCTGTCGAGTGGCCTGGTAAATGTCCCTGCGGAACGCTATGCCCATCACGTCCTCGTCATCCCGGCCGTAGCGGAACGTGCAGGACAAGGTGACGTACGCTAGGGGAGGGGGCCAAAGCACGACGAAGCCAAGTCACAAAGTGCAAAAGCCAACACTTTGTCATTTTTACTCTGTACACAACTTTACAACCCGTTACTAAAGGCTTGGCATCATGACGAGTACTCATACCTTTTTTATCCTTGAGTAGCAGAGGATCTACCAGGACAACACCATCTAGTGCAGATGGGGAGATATAGGGTTTAAATATTAAAGGCTTATTATCATACTATTAAAGAGAGCTCTGCCATGATTAAAAAACGTTTGAAGAGAAAGAGTAATTTAATAAGAGCCACCAATATGTTCTCCGGTAGCAGTTACTAGCCAATCATAACTCACCCACTGGTTCCACGAAGTCAGTGTAATCCACAAAGTCTCTCTTTCCCATGTACACACCCACCTGCACCAACAGACAGACATTATTCTCCTTAAACTTTCTTTAGGGCAGTGGGTAGTGGGTGCACTTGACAGCCATTCAGACAGCAAGCTTGGTGAAAATATGTCCACATATTCCCTGTTTGATTACTGAAATAGCCACGCAGGTGCATGTCAAATAAATTGTCCCTTCACAAAAAAATGCACACCAGTCCCTTATGCAGCAGACACTAGGCTTAACCACAGACACACACACGTTAGTGATGAGATCCACACACACACTACCACAGCTCAATCTCATATCCTAGATGTGTCCATTCAGCAAATCACATATAAACATGCTGTGCTCACCGACTTGTCTCGGGACCGCTTCTTGAAGATGACATTCTTTTGGCTCATGATGAAACACACAAACCAGTGTCTGAAAAGGAAAATACAGCCGTGAGAATTGGCTCCTCGGTACAGCTACCCTACCTGGCCCTGCAGCCAAATAATCCCTTCTGCGGCCACACCATGCTGAAAGCTACCGAGTTTGATTGACGGCCTCTACTCCCACAACCCCAGTGATTCACACACACACACACACACACACACACACACACACACACACACACACACACA
>JAOVYW010001224.1:0-16538 GCA_025775045.1 Hiodon tergisus | reverse complement strand
CTGTCATCTTGATAAGTTGAAATCATTAATGAATTGACTGCTTTATGTTGTCAAGTTCAACCTTTGCGCAGGGACTTTCTGAAGAGAGACTAACTGCATTCTGCATTTTCACTTGGCTGGATCTTCACTCAGATGCTGGCATCGAAAGGGTTTTTTCCGAAAACTGAAAATGAAGAACCCTTAAGAATGGAACACCAATCAATAATCGAGAAAGAAAAATCTAATTTAATAATTTAATGTACATAATGTAAATTTCTAAGTGTCACAAATGATGTTAAATTATTTCTTTTCTTGCTTAGAGACATTTAGTCCCCTGTGTTGTTGCAGTGAATTAATTATATGAATGTTTTTAAAACATTTAGTTTCCTTTAGTCTGGACGTGCTCATTGAGTATATCTTTTTTACCTTAATGAGGGAGCCCAATTATTTGATTTGCAATCAAACTGTAATAGATTCAGGACTTGAAACAGAGCCCACTCAGATTTTGGATCTAGTACCAGAAAGCCAAGATGATGAGCTGATGGAGATTTCAAGAAAGCTTTGATTTTTTCACAATGTTGAATCATTGGTGGTTGATGTGTCATTACACTGTATCTTTTGATTGTTAATGAAATACTATAGCGAATTGCTTTATGATATCTTGCTCATGTCTTTCAAGACACCATTTACCTCTTTCATACAAAATAATAAAAAATAAAAACACAAGATGACCTTTTTTGGGAGCATTATCTATATCTATATATATATAAAGCCAAATGGTACCATGTTATTGTGTAATATATATTTTTGCAACTATCTGTAATTCTAATCATTGCTTCAAGTAGATATATCTTCGTGCAAATTTGTGCTTGCTCCAATTTTTGCTCTTTACAAAATACGTCTTCAATCAGCTAGTACGGTTGACCCAAACATTTATTGATTTTGTGCTCTTGTAACTTTTTCATATTTTCCCAGTTGAAATTTTGTGCGTCAAAGGAGAAGGCTTATGTCTAAAATTATATTTTTACTGTCAATGTTCCTTCTGGTTTCTGGAGCTGAGGCAGTTTTTAATTGACTAACAATCACAGTTGGGCCTACTTTACACCTAGGCCAAGTTCTAATCTTAGAAATTCTAATATTAACCGTCTGGGTACTGATTGACTGTTTGAATTTTATTTTAGTTGCAAGGATCTCTTATTTTAGCATTTTGTTAATTGTATATTCTAAGTGAAAAATATGGTAAAGCAATTATATACTGGGTTATTTCAAACAACCATGGATTTAGACTAGATTTAACTGAATGTAAAGCGAAACACCAGCGATACAGTAAAATAACTAAGAATTACCATCAGCAGGTGTTTTATTATTGACAATACAGTCTTAATAGTATAAAATTTAAATTAGATTTATACACAAAAATGTATGTATCCCTACTTCGTATGTTTAAAATACAGCAGTATAAATTTACTATGATAAGCAGAAACTGAAGTAATTTCATCAGAAGTTACTGTGTGGTTAGATGAATGAAAATACCATTTGGGAAACCTCTGCACTAATTTTTGATCATACTAATCATGAAACACAAAAATCTTAACACAGTTACTATTTCAGAGTGTTTGTTAAGCAGGAAATACAGATAAATCCCTTTCAAAATTCTAGCAACTAAGCAACAGAGCTTGCTGTTGCATTGGTTCTATACAGGCCATTGATTATATTGTGACTGCTAGTGAGAAATTTCAGCAAATGTTGTTGTGGACAAAAGAATTGTGCTCAGTTTGGCATTGTTTCCTGGCTGCAAATGCAAGGAGGAAGCAGTGCACCTGTTGTGTGAAGACAGACAAAAGGCATCCACAAGACAGTGGTTGGGGTTATGCAATTTAATCTTGTTCGGTGCTATTTATTTCTTCAATGTACCCACATACCAATATTACTAATCTCTGCTGCTGAGATCTGTCTTAATGTAACATCTTTTTTTAATCAGATGTGGACAGATGTGAAGATGCTAGAAATTCCAAGGGCTTCGAAATGAGAACACAATCTAATCAGTGCTTAATGACCCAATAAGGAGATTAATACTGACATTGAATTTAACTAAAAATTAACAGAAACCATCTAATTGCAAACATGACTTGACCTTTTAAGCCCACCCTTGACAAAAAT
Source organism: Hiodon tergisus (assembly GCA_025775045.1). Taxonomy (NCBI): domain Eukaryota; kingdom Metazoa; phylum Chordata; class Actinopteri; order Hiodontiformes; family Hiodontidae; genus Hiodon; species Hiodon tergisus. Next base: position 14,399 of record JAOVYW010001224.1, on the reverse strand, counting down.
TCATTGTTTAATTGTAACTAACAGTTACCATTCAAGGTTGGGCCATATGAACAAATTGATATGGTAAAAGTAAATAAGGGAGTGACAGTGCAAAGTTGCAGAGACGGTAATCTCAAAAATACGTGGACATTAGACATTTTTTTGCCATCTTCCAAATAAAATGGCCAGCCCTTGCTGTCCCAGAGTAAAATGGGCAACTACCTTGTGATGAAGCTGAGATGTATGCATATTTAAACATGATGGCACTTTCAAACTAAATAGACAACCTGGAGAGTCGTTCTTAACTTCCATTAGGTGCAATCAAAAACTCCAACATTACTGAATGTTATTAGACCTACATTATCACAGGAGAAACAAAGTGTCAGGTAACCAGACCAACCATTTTGGTAGCTGAAAGATTATAACATAGTGACCAATTTAAGCATGAAGGGCGTCAGCAAATTAAGTATAGGCTTGTTCCAATTGATAATGCTCATCATTGGGCACTCTCTTGTTGAAGTTGACAATGTTGAATTCATTATATTTTGATGAACTCATAGAAAAATAAATCTTAGTAGTGCCCTAAAAGAGATCCTTGAAAACTATAAATCAGAATGTCCAAAAATGTTTAAACAACGCAGACAGTGATATGGCACCTGTGGAACGTTTATAGTAGCAATGAGGCTTCTGAATTGAGTACTTCAGTAGGAACTCAAACCATCAACAGAGAACTCCACATTATAGCTGGCGACAGGTTAGCATTTAGCAGATTAACCTGAACTTTCCCCCACTGATTGGATGAACTCTCACTTTGATATCGAGGATCCCAACGTTTCACCATTTATTGAATGGTCCGTGTAAACAGATATTTACCCAAGGATGTTGAGAACAGGTGTTTCTCTATTGAATGATTTCTATGAACAAATGAAGACTGACAACAAGATACAAAAAAAGAAAAGAATTTGTTTCCCACCTAAAATGGATTGTGTGTATTGTGAACCCTGCTGACATTTTGGAAACAGGAAACATGCTACTCATTAAATCGTGGACCTTCATAATTATGAACTGGCAAGGTATTTCTTGCATAATCAAATAACATGAAGACACCCGTTCTTATGTGGCAGCATATGTAGTGGTATGTACTCTATGATTACTGGAAATTCAGCTAGAATCGGAGTACCAGAGCCCGGTTAAGTTTTGTGCTAACAGAGCTCACGGATGTTAGCTTCTTTAGCGTAATACAACACAGCTTTCAGACAGCATTGTGAAAAAATAGGCAAAAAAAGACAGGGTTAAAGGTGGAATAAAGGTAGGATCAGTAGAAGCAAAACCTACAAACCCATCCGTAAATGTGTCGTGGGTGTGGTGGAAATAAAGACAACAGAACTTTTCAGGACATCTAAATGTATACATACAAAAACGCACAATACAAGTTCTAGTTCCTTTCCTTTAGGCAGGACAAAATTGACTTCCGCATTAAGACATCAAAGACAGTGTCATACCAGAGCAATCTCTTGTGCTGTCAGCAGACGTTGACATATAGATTAACCTTGCTGCTATGAGTATTTTTTTTATTGTTTTTTTTTTTTATAGTACCTCATTGAAATGCACAAGGGATTCTTTCTCCAGTCCATGCTTTAACCCTCCTGTGCTCTCCTTGGTCCGTCAGTTTCCAAGAGATCCGCAGGATGTTTATGCGTGCCGAGTGGGTGGAGGCATGGGAGGACTGGAACGAGACTCCTCAGTAAATTATGCCACCTCTTCACCCTACCCTGCTGGCCAAGTGAGGGAGAGCAGGAGGTGGAGGGGGTGAGGGCATAACCCCTTAGTAAAGAGCTTTGGGATCTTGGATGGCTGCTATTCCTCATCGTATTAAACAGGGTGTCTAGGAGAGAAGAAGGAGTGGTATGCCTCAAATCATCGGTGACTAATTCCTGTTTGTTTTGATCAGCATGACCAGATACTGTATGTATGCTAGGAAAAATAAATAAATAAAAAATTCCAAACACAAATAAACTATTTCGATTTAAATCTAAAGAAACGCATAGTACATAATATACAAAGTAAATTAAATGGCCAGGGTAATGTTCAACCATTTAGGGGTTATATAATTCATTTGTCAATGCAAACTGAGCTTAAACACGTTTAGCTATGTCTGAGCAGAGACATTTGGTTCAATAGACAATCTCATATATCATTAAAACTGAAAGCTCTTTTGAGAAATTAATTAGAAGGCAGTTTTTAATTTGAGGCTACACTCGAACTCCTCCCTTTTAAATATAAATAATCATGGATTTCAAATTATGCAGTTGTGCTGCTGTATCTTCCTCTCAGACTCATCTTTCACACATGAGCAACATTGTCACTTCACCCCACATTTATACACTGATGTGGTGGAGGGGTGGTGCTTTATGAGGTAATATGCCATTTAGGCATGGTAAATATTCTGCTTTTACCTGTTACATAATTCAGTGTTTTTGAGGGGGTGGGGGATTCAGAACTGCAGTGTATGCTTCATCTTCCCAACTAGACTTGCCACATTGCACACAACATTTAAAAATGTGGTTGTCATAGAGACTATTTTAGAGACTAGAGTAGTTTTGTAATTAGGGCAGATGGAACATTAATTTGCTGATTACATGGGATAATAAGTATAAAATAAATAGGGGCTGTAATGTAGGCTCCAACAAATGACATGTGAAGTTAAATCGAATCACATGATCTAAAAAGGCTATTTCTTAAAAAGGGTCTGCATGTGGTCTTTTGGAATAGACTTGTAGAGGGTCATGCATTAGGTAAATTGTTTTCTTATTTTATTGTAACACAACTAGCAACACAGAAAATGATAATGAAAGACATTATGAGCTTTGACTGAGCCATCTACTACAAGGTCGGACCCCCCTTTGCCTCAAGACTAACCTGTATTATTCACGGTATGGAGTCCATTTAGACATGATGGCATAAAGCAGATGCTGCAGATTAGCTACTCAAGTAAACTGAACTCGTTGTCGTATTCCTGGAACCATTGTGAGACCATAGGTGCTTTGTGATATGGTGCATTATTCTGCTTGAAGTATCCATGTCACAAAGGGTAACCGGTTGCTGTGAATGGATGCAGCTGTTCAGCAACAATGTTCAGACATGCTGTGGCGTTCAAACGTTGCTCAATTGATTTCAAGGGACCTAACGTGTTCAAGGAAAACATACCCATACCAATACATCACTGCCACTGGCCTGTACCGTTGACACCAGGCAGGGTGGGTCCGTGGACTAAAGACAAATCCGGACTCTGCTTAAGCCAAATTCGGACCCAACCATCCCAATGGCATGACCCAACAGGAACTGGGTTTGTCAGACCAGGAGATGTGCCCACTAGAGTTATATTTGTTTTATTGTCATATTTTCGTTACATGCAAACTGATTCCATTTGCTCTGGTTGAAAGTTTTATGACTCAGGCTTTCTGTGCTGGAGTGCTGGAGCGTGTAGTCTGTTTCCACAGAACCCAATTAACTCCTCCTCTATTCCTAATAATAAAATGAATATTCCCAGTGCTATTGAGTATGGATTTATCATACTATTGCTCTTCTAAAGGTCAAAATAATTTGGAACTAAATTCCACACCATTTGTGTATTTCTCGTATTCTTTATGAAACAAGTGATGATATGTGTTATATAGGTAATTTGATCGTATTGATTTTATAGAGAACATGCATTATTCAAGCCTTTGCTAAGCATTTTTCCAAAATGTAAGATTTATTTTTGTTTCATGATCCATTGAGTTCTGAGCTTTTCTTACACTCTGGTGATTGCTGCTGGGACTTTGTTGCCAGAAGAACTTTGCAGATAACCCACGAGTCAGTAAAACAGCAAGAAGGTGTAATACATATAATAGGGTAACCGCACCCCCCACCCCTTTATTTGCAGGCATCCATCCTAAACTCTAAACAAGGCCTAGAAATGTGTCATTTTGACAGTCATACTGTTCATGTTTTGTGCATAAAACGACAGATAGGCTTCTGCTGTAAGGGGACCCCGAAGAAGGAGCAATTGCAGTGACTGTACATGTTTGCTCTGGCAGGCATCAGCACCTTGAACCATCAGCAAATAAACTGCCCTTAGTTCCTTTGTTTGCGGCTTTTTGGTCTTGTAATCCTCCAGAGAAGACAACAGCACAGGGCGCCTAAACAAGTTTAAATCCTGACTGAAAAAAGAGCTTACAGGGAAAGATAGAGCAGAGGATTCTCTAAAATCTTCTTAAGCTTAACAGTTCATGCATATCATTTCAAATGGGAGTTCTATTTTAAATCAGCACAACACTCGTCCTCATAATTCCCTGTAAAAAAGACTTGGAGGCAAAGAAGTGTCTAGTCTCAACTTATTAAATTATTATTTATTAAAATAATGCAATTATGCAGTTATGTTTTATCAGTAAGGTTTTTTTTCGGGGCTTTTTAACGTAAATGGATTTTGAAAATAGGTTTCTGAAGCTAGCATATTTTTATATTTGCATGGTGATGTTATTCAGAAAAAAATTATTTTCACATTTTCTTTAACAAGCTAGTTTATAGCTTTTACTGTCCAGAATGTCAAAATAGACATATATAGTATGTATGTATATACACAGTCTTAATCTTATTGCAGTTCAAAAATCACAGAATCACTAAAACAGAAATATATTTGAATTTCTCAGATGTTTACTTTCTGTTATAAATTGTGCATGCTGTAAAAAACTGCCATTCCAGCCAAATTGAAGCTGTTCATATAGGCAGCATTTCATGCATGCCTCCTTTAGAATTGGAAACAATCTGTAAGGTGCTTGAGAGCTCTGTCTACATTAACAGAATTCTGTTGAGCAAAAGATACTGCTTTGCTTTTCCTTGCAACCACAACTAGCATTGCGTGATTATATTTCTGCATTATCTAAATCTTTTTTTTCTCCCCCTTACAGGTTGGTAGGTATTATGAAGGAGTTTATGTTTTCTCATGGTCATCATCTTAAATTCTGTGAAATAATGTCACAAAACAGGACTGCTGAAGGGCAAAAGTAAAATTCGAAAGGCATTTCACATCTATGATGAACTGCAATGCAGAATGGTCTTAAGGGAAATCATTCATCACCACAAGCACAACAGGTTTAGATATGATATAGGCACTGCTGTCATCATGGCCATATATTAAATACACAGAAATTACCTCTCAGCAATAGCTGGTCCTGTGGGCCCACAGACTACAATATTGCCGATACTGGAAAATATAACCTCCAGTAAAACCCCAACAGAGAGGATGACACTGTCCTGACAGCATACTGCAGAGCCCTAGCCCTGATGAGCTCTGCACCTCCTGGGCATGGCCTATCACTGTGATATATTTCTAGGAGCCATGCAGGTGATCAGAAATGACAGCCATTTGAGAACCAATCCCTAGTTCGGTAGCACACATTTTTCATGAAAACTTTTATCTCTTCTGTTTTGTTTCTGACAGGGATTTTAGGCAGGTGTGATCATCCTCTTGTGACTGAAAGCTAAACTAGTGAATTTAAGGGGTATTCAATTGAATCTTGAGTTTAACTGCAGACCAGTTGTACAAGCTATTTTTTTAGGGTAGTAATTTTCAGAATGTAGAATCCTATGAATAATTATCTATTTGAACATATCAATTAGCGAAGCATTCAAAGTGCTTTACTAGGTCATTATTTTACAATGATTACAGTACAATTATTCTACAATACAGTAGGCTTTATAATTAATCAAATATTTCAGGCTAAATTAACTCCTATAATATAGTATAATTAACAGCAAGTAAGTAATCACTTAGCAGATCATCTCTGCCAAGTTTTAGTCAGATAAATGCTAAAATTTTATTGTGTCGGTGAAATTGTAACAATGCATATAATAACAGTCGTCTGTCTCTCTAACATGAACTTGCATTAGTTTCTCTTTGTGGTAAACAATAAATAATGATAAATGATGCTCCAGGAAGTCCTGCTGTTCCTGCATTGACCCCGAGATCCAGATAAAACGTAATTGATATTAAGCACTGAAATTTGAATAAACCATTATTAAAAAAATAAATCAATCAATATGGAATTGTCTAAAGGATAGAGCTGAATGTCGTCTCATAGTCTGTCCTTATAGATACAGCTGAACTTCGGTATCTGTCCATATATCTCTTTTGTAAATTAGGCACCAAACATAAGTTAACTAAAAAGATATGCAATGGGAAATTGCAAATATCTCTACCTGGAAATCTATGCCAGCCGCTGGTGCAATTTATTTTACCTGTTTCTATAAAATGGAGAAGATCACGTTTGATCTCAAAAAATGTGGTACAGATCAAAAGAATCCTGATAACACAATTTGTCGTGTATTGAGTGTCTCCTTTGCAGTGACATCTGCAGGATGTTGTCCTAAAACATTACATAAACAACAGTTGTGCTGGTTTCTTCATTCTCAACGCTATGCAACACTGTTGTTATTATTTCCCATTGTTCTCTAAAGTTTTTGAAATTGCCTGTATCTTATATCTGATATGAAACTCAGTGGAGACTTATTACAAAAACTTACAGCTGAAATATGCATGGGCCAAGGATAAAATCTACAATTAAGATTTAAGGGAAGGGATGAAAACAATATAGAAGGAATTAATACTTATCATTAATGATAATTAATAATATTTCAGGGGGTGACTTTTCTATGGTAATAATATTAATGCATTAATATTTACATGATTTGTTGCAAAAGACAAGTTAAAGTCTAGTTTTTTTTCATATTTAATATGAAAAATTATTAATGATTAATGTCAAGAAATTATGATTTAATCTCATGTTTTATTTTGTATGGTCTGTGGGTGTGGGTCTTTAACTTTAGCTCTTAAATTGTCATGTCTACATGTAATCGATTTGGAATTTTACATACATAATTTAGAAGTTATTTTATCTTTTTATAACAGTTGCATTGCATAGTGGCAGTAATCAGGCAGCAATGCTAGGAAGGATGCCAGCCCAGAGTCAAAATAATCCATGTAGTAGAGTATCAGGTCTTGAAAAAGCAGCTAGGTTGTGTAGGTGGTGAGAAAAGGCAGTTTCCTTCTTATGTAAGCAATAAGGAACTGTGTTTAGAGAAAGAACTGGCATTATCCATAACCACACAAAGGGTCCTGGCAGTCAAAGGTTTATATTAATTCATATTATATTTATTATATTTATATTGAGAAATGTTTCAGTAATTGTCTGTATTAGTGAAGGGGTCTATGTTCTTGCATTAGGTAAAATAAGTAAACCACAAAAACCAACCAATGTCACAATGGTAATACTATAGTGCAGTATTCGATAATAAAACACACGTAATACTTAAAAACCAAATCAAGGCTGGTTTGCAAAATATTTATAAAGCATATTTCCAAATGAACTCCTCAGATAAGTTGCCTAAAACAAACTTTGCAGACTGCTGGCAGTCTAGATCTTATACAAAGTCCCTAGACCAAGAATCTAGTCGTACATCAAGAAAGATTTTAACCGTGATGTCAAGCATACAGACAAAAATGTCCCAAGTGTAATCTTCTGCTTTCATTAAATGAAAAATTCAACCAGGTGGTGGGTGAGATTAATGTTATTATATACTGTATTATACACACACACATATATATATAATTTATATATAAATCACCAGGTCAAACAATTACATTCATTCATTAATAACCAATTTTCAGCGGTTCTGATATTTATATTAGTTGATTTGATTTGATTACCAGAAGAAAGGAAAATCTGAAAATCTTTTCTTCGAAATTTTTTATTTTTTATTTTTATTTTATATGAAACACAGTTGCTTCTGGATTTCTCATACTGGAACAATTTATTTATTTATTTATTTTAAAATACAGATTTCCTTAGATTTCATCTGGTTTAAACATGTTGAAAAGGACGAAGAAAGTTCCAGATAGTTCCTAAACTCCACAGTACTAATATCCTGATCTACTACAGCTATTAAATATGGCTCTGCAAAGGGTTGAAAACAGTGGCTGACCCCAGAGGGTAAAAGAGATAACACATAATAAAGTAAAGAATCTCTGTGATAAATATGAGTCACCGTGGGTTTTTACATTGAACAGAGATGATGAAAGAGCAGGCTACCCTCAGCTCTCTAAAAGCAATGTTTGCACAAAGAAGAAGAAAATATAAATACCAAAATACAAATTGTTAATTAATATTAATGTGAGCGTTATACACTGTTATAATATGGCTTTTGGGCTATGACAGCCTCACGTTTTCCACTCATTTTTATCAGCTTAAGACAAGTCGAAGTGGCTTCATTAGGCACACAATCACCAAAACTGGAAAATTGACGAGTAGTAAAACATCGCCTGGAGTTACGATTTGGCATGAGCAGCATGAGTTCATGGACCCATCCTGCCCGCTTTCAATGATACACGATGGAGGCGGCCATGTAGCAGTGTTTTCCTGGCACACATTAGGTCCCACTTGAGTGACATTTTAATGTCACAGCATATCTAACCATTGTTGCTGACCAGTTTACCCTTCGTTACATGCATACGTCAAGCAGCATAATGTGCCAAGTCCCAAAGCATGTATTGGCTCAGAATGGCATGGCAGCAAGTTCAGTTTACTTGAGTGGCCTGTGCAGTCCCCAGACCTCAATTATAATGAGATGCAATTGGCTGCTCACAGCATGGATGGACCGGTGTCCAATCTGCAGTAACTGCGTGATGCCAGCGAGTCCACTTGGACTACCACCCCTGTGTAATATTTCCAATACCTTGTGGAGTCCATGCCTTTAAAGAATTCAGGCTGTTCTGGAGGAAAGGGGGGGCCTGACCCACTGCTAGATGGTTGTACCTAATGAACTGGCCACTGACGGCACTCAAAATCCCTGCTAGTACATTCCATGTCCGTTGTCATGCCAGGGCTTTGCATTGTTATGTCTGTATGTCTTAATGGTTTCTGACCACTAGAAACATAGTATTAGATCATTCTCCTAGTTGAGAATGCTGTAATTAGTTTCGAGGTGAGCTTACTGGGGATGTGTAGAAAGGCATGACAACCTTAAAGTAATAATTTAATTTAATTTCTGTATGCAGCGAGTAAAGGTTTTCCCAGCAAAGCCCATTATGCAAAATTCAATTAATGGTTGAATAAGGCTAGATGGATATACGCGTGGATGGATGAGAAATATAAAGGTTTCCTGTGCTTAAGCCTGAGAGCAAATAATGATTAAACAATAACACCTAAGGCATATTTGTATTTAAGAGGTTGGGCCACTGTTTACAGTAGTATTTTATAATTCTCAGATGAGAATATTTTCATATTAATTCATTAATACATATTTATATATATACACTATATGGACAAAAGTATTGGGCCACATCTCTTAATCATTGAATTCAGGTGTTTCATTCAGTCCCATTGTCACAGGTGTATAAAATCAAGCACCTAGCCATGCAATCTGCCTTTACAAACATTTGTGAAAGAATGGGTCGTTCTAAAGAGCTCACTGAATTCAAGCGTGATACTGTAATAGGGTGCTATCGTTGCAACAAGTCAGTTCATGAAATCTCTTCCCTCCTAGATCTTCCACAATCAACAGTAAGTGTGATTATTACAAAGTGGAAACGTTTAGGAAACACAGCAACTCAGCGACGAAGTGGCAGACCACGTCAAGTTACAGTGTGGGGTCGCCGAGTGCTGAGGCGCATGATGCGTAGAAGTCGCCAACGCTCTGCTGACTCAGTAACTGCAGAGTTCAAAACCTCCTCGGGCATTAACATCAGCACAAAAACTGTGAGCCGGAAACTTCATGACATGGGTTTCCATAGTAGAGCAGCTGTATGCAAGCCTTACATCATCAAGCACAATGTCAAGCGTCGGATGGAGTGGTGTAAAGCACGCCGCCACTGGCCACTGGACTCGTGGAAACGTGTTCTGCAGAGTGACGAATCACACTTCTCTATCTGGCAGTCTGATGGATGAGTTTGGGTTTTGCGAATGCCAGGAGAACGTTTCCTGTCTGACTGCATTGTGCCAACTGCACAGTTTGGTGCAGGAGGGATAATACTATGGGGTAGTTTTTCTGGGGTTGGCCTTCCCTTAGTTCCACTGAAGGGAAATATTAATGCCTCAGGTTACCAATACATTCTGGAAAATTCTATGCTTCCTTTATAACTTTGTGGAAACAGTTTGGGGAAGGCCCTTTTCTGTTCTAGCATGACTGTGCCCCAGTGCACAAAGCAAGGTCCATAAAGGCATGGTTAGATGGGTTTGGTGTGGAAGAACTTGACTAGCCCCCACAGAGCACTGACCAGAACCCCTTCGAACCCCTTGGGATGTCCTGTCTGGACCATAGGTGACGTTGTGGCCGGTGATGTCTGGTCAGGACCTGCCCTACAACAGGGCTACAAGCCCTAAATCCAGCCTCTATCAGCGTATTGCGGACAGTATGAGCAGTGATGGAGGGATTGTACGTTCCTGGTTTAACCCGGGTAGTTGTTGTTGCCATCCTGTACCCGTCCCACAGGTGTGATATTGGGATGTACCAATCCTGTGCAGGTGTTGTTACACGTGGTCTGCCACTGTGAGGATTATCAGCTGTCCATCCTGTATCCCTGTTGCGCTGTCTTAGGCGTCTCACGGCAATTTATTGTCCTGGCCACATCTGCAGTCCTCATGTCTCCATGCAGCATGTCTAAGGCACGTTCACGCAGTTCAGCAGGGACCCTGGCATCTTTCTTTCTTATATATATATTTATATATATATATATTTATTATCTAAACAGAATATATTCTCACTAATGGAACCCTGAATAGTTCAGGGGCTGAAGTGTCTCGAACCGTGTTTTAAAATTGTATGTTTAATCAGAAATGCCGTGAGTACCGAAATGCTTTGCAATACCCATACTGTGCATATGGTTATCATAGTGATACAATGCAATGTTATCGTCACCTAAATTTGCAACATTAACTGTGCACAGGTGTGAAGATGATGATGTTAACTGGCTTTTCATTCTTGTCCCACTGGTGCTGACTGACGTGCCCCTGTTGTCTGCATAACAGCCATTAAGCAAATCTGCAAATCTACATGAAGACAATAGAAAAAGCTTCATCCTTAAATGCTATTTAGATGATGTCATTATTTATGGAGATATCACCAAAGCTCATAAAAAAGAGATGTACCCCAGTGCATTGATGTAACAGTACTTTTCAAATATCCGTTATCTGATCTGTTGTTAATAACACACATATTGTAACAAATATTAATTTAACTCGACCATGCCCATGTCATTACAGTTTCATAAGCCCTGCTGACATAAATGTGTATGCACTTTTTCTTGGGCTAAAATTCACTCACAGAGAGTTAATCTAAAAACATTAGTCATGACGATAGTTACGGGGAGATGGTGGGCCAGTTTACAGCTTTTATCAAACGTAATAAATGTAATAAAACTCAAACCAAAAAACTCCACTCTTAGTCTAATAAAACCAAATAATTTTAAGGCTTTTTTTCCTCTCAATATTAAACTAGAGATACAAATATTATTTAAAAACGCAGAAACACAGCCACCAAACAAAGACACTTCAGTCATAACCCTCTCTTCTACATTACAAACAACTGAGTTTTATCTTGTTTTGTACAACCTACTCAAGTGCAGTGGCAGAGGTGCTGGATATAGGTGTTGTAGTATAGGCTCTCTGTCAGTTTGGGCCAGCCTGGGCGTATTACATGGACAGGTCTTCAGGGTGTGTTCCACACATGGCTTATGTTTTTGATGTGTACCAGCCGATTACCCTGTAATATATATCTTACCTATGGAGTCCATTCTGGGGGATATTTTCAAGCTTGTTACTTTCATATAGACCCTGAAAATAAAAGTGACACCTACCAGATTTAAACAGAAATTCCTTATATGATGGTGTCAAACTGTTAAAAGGTTTCATTTTCCCTTTTTACTCCAATTCAAACTGAATTCTCATGGGGCAAGTGTCTCATTTTGGTGGCCTGGGATAGACCTAAATGTCAAACTGTTGCAAAAAATTTCCATGCAAAATATTTGTGACACCCTCACCATAGCCTCTTTCCTACTCAGATTCTTTAGCAATGAACTTCACTATTGAAATTGTCAAGTGCTCGACGTGGCAACTTTCTATATAGATTCCTGTTGATTGTTGAGTCAGAAAACAGTTGAAAGTCAATTTGCCTACAGAGATTTATATCTATAGTACAGAACAAAACCCGAATTCTGATACAAGGGTGTCACACATGAGGGCATGCTCGGTCCAAGAACAGCTAGAGAACGAGGCATTGGTGGAGAGTTTACGCCTTTTATTGGGCATAATGTCAAACAAACTTAGTTTCCTACAACCAGCAAAATAAATACCAGAAGAAATCAAACAAAAATCTGCAACAAAACCTAAATCAAACCTTCTTTTCCCAGTCTTTCCAATCTCCTACTTCCTCCTTCATCTCCCCCTGAGCCAAATCTTCTGGCTCTTAAAAGGGGCCTGGGAATGTTGGCGCCTGAGTGTGATTACCATCAGTGGAACTACACTCAGGTGCACAACGAGGTCCAATTAAAGGGCAATCAGAGCCCTCCTCTCGATATCGCTGCCCGTCATTGTCCTGTTGGGGAGGGCGTGGCAGCCAGCTGCGTGCCACAAAGGGCAATTCAATTAATCCTAACAAAACCCCTTAATACCATAAAAGGGAAAACTTTCCTCAAAAACGGCAACATTCCTCTACATCCTGCTACACAAATGCTACTAGCTGTCAAGAAATGGAAGCAAAGTTCCATGTTGCTAGTCAATGGAGAGAGAGATGATTAGCTACACACATCAAAATGTCCAAAATACAAAAGAGGAAAAAAAAATGTACAGAAATAATAAGAAAAATGACTACACAGAGCAAAGGAAACCTAAGCCACTGAGTGTATTTAATATATGGCATATTAATTAAAATAATCAGTTATTGAACATATGACGGTAAAGGTCATAACACACAAATACATCCAATTAAAATTAAATGCAAACATATCTAAACATACAAATACAGGTAATATATCATACCGTATTTATAGTCTGTAATATATCCTAATATAGGATTGCCAAGAGGGAATGAGGGAAATCAAGGCTGAGGAACGAGATTAGTGCTGGAGGGGCTTTGTTTCAATGGTCTCTTTTTGACAAACCGTCTGTATTGTAACTAGACAGATTCAATATGCCAATCTCTTTAGCAAACACTAAAAAGAATACATGGTATTTATTTATTTTTTAAAGTATTTTTCAAGGACAGGCTTTTCGCTGAATAACCACATTATCATCATAATACTTTAGTTTGCCAGAAGTAAGTCACTGAGATTTTGATGTGAAATCAGGTTTCCATCTTGTCTAAAAGCTTTTTTCAGGATGTCATTATTAAGTTTACATGAAGCAGTTTTCTTTAAATAAATAAATAAGTAAATAAGCCCAAAAAAACACAGATACAACAAATTGGGATAACGAATGGCAAATGACCCCCAATTATTAGATTTCAGGTTCAATCTCGTTTTATTTTAGCTAATCCAATGGTAACAAAAAAATTGAATGGAATGGGATGGAGGGCAGTGAGGCATTGTTTTCCCTGAAAGGTTATTCACATTTAATCACGGTATTGACTGGAACATACAGATCATGTCCCTCAAAACAACAACTTCTCATAGTTTCTTGGAAAAGTCGTTTTTTTGTGAACTTGTTTATTTTTAGGGGGTAGGCAAACCTATTCTAGTCAGTTAGGAGTTCTATGCCAATGCATTTCTATGAAAATAGCAACAAAATTTTTTTTCATATAAATTTGATTGAGATTATTATTCCACCATTATATGAAAATCTGTTGTCCCAATAAAGGATAATATAAGCTAGCGAGTTGTTTTGTGTTGGAAATTTATTATTTTGGTACCTAATTATTTTCCTGTAATTACATATAATAAAACTCTTGTTTGTCTGCTCAATTGGGTTGGTGGGTAGATCCAAACTAGGTGAGGAACTGGGTTTTTTTATTAACTAATGAACTAATTAGTAAATAAAACCTCTGTCTTTCCATGTTAGGTTCATTGTGAATGAGCCGTTTTCCCTAGGCATAGTTATGTAGTCAGAGAGGATATTACTTTAAAGTGAAAAGCGGTTCCTCGACAGTCAAGGTTTTGAAACTTTAAATCTTAGTTCTTCCTTTAAGACCGTCATATCTGAAACATGTCACAGCATGTAATTTTTTTAAGTGCTCTCCATTTCCAAATTTCTTCCGGTTTTAGGGATCCATGCCTATTATCATTGTCAGATTGATGGAAAATCCCTGGCGGGGATATGCAAGCTTTAAATAGCATACATTAAATAGACCTATTAAAGAGTGTGAATGCAGCCTGGAGGAGAATGTTTCAATAT
>JAOVYW010001223.1:0-16539 GCA_025775045.1 Hiodon tergisus | reverse complement strand
GGACCTCCACAGCCCAAACATAATAAGGACTGTAAAAAAAAGTCCTCCTTATTTTTATTTTATTTTCCAAAAACTAAGTGTGGCAATGCGAGACTTCTAACCGTCCTGCATCACTGACCATACTACTTTTGACTTGCTTTCCATTAAGATAAGGCATGAACAGAATCAGGTTATGCCCACAGGAATTCGCCACAGTTGGGGTGAAGCACCTGTCCCTTAAAGCTGAAAAACAAGTTGTCCAACAGGCAGAGAAAAACAAATTTAGCGAATATTGCGGAAAACTGCATTCTTCAGACATCGTTCATTTAAGATACTCCTTTTTCACAGCCACCAACCCCTACCCAAACCCCAATCCTAACCCTAGCTCTAAACCTAACCCTATCTGTAAACCCAACCACCAACCCCAATCCTAACCCCAGCCCTAAACCTAACCCCAACCCCAATCCTAACCCCAACCCTAAACCTAGCCTTAACCGTAACCCCAACCCCAATCTTAACCCCAACCCTAAACCTAGCCTTAACCGTAACCCCAACCCCAATCCTAACCCCAGCCCTAAGGCTAACCCCAACCGTAACCCCAACCCGAAACCCCAATCCTCACCCCAGCCCTAAACCTAACCCCAACCGTAACCCCAATCCCAACCCCAATTGTTACTCCAACATGATGTTCCCTTAAATGCATAGTGATCACAGCCATCATATAAGACTCTCTATTGTTAACACAGGCACTATAGATCTGGGTTTTAATAGTGAGTAAGCCTTCTTATTGTTATGTCATGGTAAAGGTGATTGCTGTTTTAATGGTGAGTCGTCCTTCTTATATGCATGGTTGTGTAATGGAAATGAGATTAGAGGTGAAAAACGGTCCATTCAGTAATTCCTACTATTTGTCTTTTTCCAATTTTCCTTTCTGGTGTCAAGACAGAGGATCCATGAGAAAGTGGGGAAGAGCTAAAGTTCGTAAAGCTGAAGTATGTAGCTCTGCATTTTATTTTCCTCTTTAAGTCATTTTTCCTCTGAACAAATTCTGAGGTTTTTTTCCATTGAGATCCCAGATCCCAGATTACTCAAACGTATTTTTCTATTGAAATATTTTTCTCTAGCAGTATTTGTAGGGGTGCTAGCACAATCACATGCCCGTGCTTCGCTCTCTATATGTTGTTTCAGAAGTTTTCAGGTTCATCCAATATATGTTCAAACTCAAAGGACACTGACCTAAATTTCCCGTTAATCAGTTTTACACCAATGCCAAAGAGTCTGTTCTGCACTGTGTATGCCAATTCCAGTGACTCTGTTTTGCATTGTGTATGCCAATGCCAGTTACGCTGTTAGGCATTGTGTATGTCAATTCCAGTGACTCTGTTTTGCATTGTGTATGCCAATTCCAGTGACTCAGTTTTGCATTGCGTATGCCAATTCTAATGAGTCGGTTGCGCGTCGTGTAAGCTAATGACATTGACTCTGTTGCACATCATGTATGCCAATCCCAGTTACGCTGTTGTGCATAGCGTATATCAATGCCAGTGAATTAGGGAAACACTGAGCTAAGATTTATCTGACCTCTCCGGTGTGTGTGGTGCTGGGGAAAGTGTTGTGATGACTAGCGTTTCCAAAGAGACCTAATTTTCAGCTAACGGACTAAGGGCGCCAGGGCCTGGTATTTACAGAAGACCGCAGGCCTTCCTAGCTTCCACATTCACTGTTTCCACTGTTTTACTGTCGATAGTGTTTAGCGCTAGTTGACTCACAATATAGTTTTTCCATTGTACCAATAACCAATTTGCATGCATTTAGTGCATAATTTATGTGTTGTCAGTGGCCATTGGATATTGAGTCACAGATGCAGGTGGAAATGGGTACAACAGATTCTGGGTTTACAATATACAAGGTTTCTCCTAAAGACCTTCCTAAGCACACTTTCTGTCTCACAGGAAGAACTTAAGGTCATGTTTCCATTCAGCTTGGACTGGCTTGGTTTTATTAGAATGATTTCGGAAGCATCACGGTTGCAACATACACACACTATGTAGAGTGTAAACTATGCTTTCCTGTTATCTCTGTTTAAGTGAATATTTGGACATTGAATGCCCGGTTCGGGGATAATTTTGGTCAGAAACATAACATAGTATAACATAAACAAACAAAGGCCTAATATTGCTGACATTCCCTGTCCCTGAATTTGACCTGTGACTTCAAACAAGACTTTGGCACTTACATATTTCTGCGAGTGTTTATGTTTTTGTCTCTTACACTAGGATCAAGTCTTAGGCCTAAAGAAATAATGATGTGCAAGGTTTAATATTTAACTTTGCCAAGAGCACCTATGCCTGTATGACTATGAAGTTGCTCCCTTATAAAGACTAGAAGAAATAGAGAAATCTCACCTACATTTCTGCTAGATTACAAAGAAAGAACCAGCTGACCAGGCAGGTCATTAGGCCTATTTCAGTGACTCCTCTCCTCCCTCAGGGATTGTCCGTCAGGACTTCATTATATTTAGCCTCAACCTCTGGATCCCTCCAGGGACAAACCCCTCTAGTGCGTCACTGGTGCGTCACTGCTACACACAGGCAACTTTGGCCAAATTACACTATGCAAAGCATAAAAGACAGTGCATCCAAATTGTCCAAAGCTAATTATTTTATTTTTCCGTAACAGTTGTTGAGATAGATATGGTAATGTTCACCTAAAAAGTAATGTGCATTTGAAAGAAATAATAATTATCCAAGAGGACTATATTATGCTGCTGATATTCAAAGCATTAAAGAGAAACTAAACTCTGGGTGGCATGAATAACTTCTCTATCAGCAGTAAATGTAGGAAACAGCCCTGCAGTGTTTTGAATAATTGGCAAGTACTCCTTACATCTATTAGAAAACTACAGTGTTCAAAAAGTTGAAGTTAAAGTTCTTTCTAAACAGTATAGTTTGTTAATAAACACAATTTTATATACGCATCCCTCCAGTGTTTTGATCATATCTATATAAACATTTTAGTGTTTTATTTTTTAAAATAAATATAGGCTGACCACTGAAACCGTTTTAAAAAATCATTCTAAAAGGGTTGCAATTTCATGTTTTTGATTTTATTTTGGTGTGTATACAGTTTTATTGCCATTGGAATTTTTTTTTTTTGAAGAAGAAGAAGAAGAATAAAAATAAAAATCTATAGAGATAAGACTAATATAAGCATCTGAGGTTATCTAGGAGGTTTTCCTAAATAAAACGTCCACAACTCGACACTACAACATTTTGTAAAGTGCTGATGTGGTAACTAAATGTATTTTTTTAAAAGCACAAACGCTTCAGCATCATACATCATCGTACCGTTTTCTTAAGTTAAATATTGGAACACCATTAACGATATTGGTAAAACGCTTCATATCAAGACTGATATGACAGATTTTTTTTTTTTTTAAATATCGGCTACATACATAATTAAAAGTTAATCTCAATTGCAATTAGTAAATTTGAAGTCGTAATTTTAAGGTCTTACCTTCTCTTGCCTTCAGCAGTACAGTGTTGGCCACAATATTCTCCAGCTCCATCAAACTCGGGTCTACTGGTGCTAATTATACAAAGTGGGTATAGTAGCTTTTTATCGACGGTTCTATGTCCAAAAATATATTTTCTCCGTTAATTTATTTTAATCCTAAAACCAAATTAATATGTGCATTTTCTGACGTTGTAGAACTGCCCTGTACGCAAGCAATTGGAGAATTGCATGTAGTTAAAGCATGGTTAATTTTGCCGATTCCAAAAATCACTGTGAAAGATCATTTCCATAATTTAAAAAAGCACAATAGTCTTTTTCGAAGTTTCGCCAGAATTCCCATTAAAAACTAAGCCTCGGTATGAACAGGTTAACATGTACGATTTTTAAAATGCGTTCCTGAGAGTAGATAATCGTAGGTAGCTTCCAACCCTTGGCACTTGGGAGTTCATAAAGTACACTCCCGGTTGTCACACTGCCCACCCCCCCACACCCCTCTCTGTGCGTAATCAAAACAGGGTTGGGTTGTTCTTTCGGTTGTGGGGTTTGGCGTTCCAAACGGCTTTCCCCGTGGCTCTGGTCAGGTTTTGGGTCAGATTCTGTTTCAGGTACGGTTTCCCATAGACCAGAACGGACGGATTTGCAATTTGCAATTGGATTGTAGGCTAATGCAAATGTGGATGTAGCGCGGTGATTAAATCGTAGTGCCAGAAATGATCGTAAGAGGCGTACTCACGGCTGGCCCTGACGCACGGACGCAGGCATGCCTGGCTGTCAAAGACATCTGATAGCAGAAAATTGTTGCCACCCCTGCTCTCCACAAAGTCGGGGGCGGGTGTAGAGACGGAGGGCATGATGAAGTGACCATAAAGCCGTGTTAAAATAAAACAGAAAACATTTTAGGGAAATAGTTTCTTCAGCTGAAGCTGTTTACTTATATAGGAAAAACAGAATAAATGCAAACTGCTTTGAAGGTGAATTTTACAATTTAAGACGTTGCAACTTATTTACACAAACGTTTTTTATTATTTAAAAAAATGGAAAAGCAACTTCCATTTTTCAGTGCTTAAACACATACCATGTTCTGAATTGTCTTCTGTAACCAACACCAATGCACTGTCAAGATGATAAAGAAAAAATAATGACCCTTTTCCAAAGTGTATGGTCAAATTCGAAAAACCCATCAGAAAGTCTGTATTATTATCTTTATGAATTATTTACGCAAGGTTCTCAAGATAAAACTTTATATGGTGTACATTGAATTAAAATGATCGTTTTGTGCGAAAAAGTGAACAAACATACCAAAAATCTCGTAAAAAATGTATTTAGAAACACTTATGTTTTCTATAGTTCCCTTTCCAGGCGTTGTGTGTAGACTAGATGAAACAGCAAGAAGCGACAAAAAACTGTCACGAATCACTTCGGGGTTCAGGTTAGTTATTACAAAATGTTATATCATAATAAAAATAGGGCGCCATCTGGTGAATTGTATTCATTGCCTGGCAATATTCATATTATAAAACTAAAAGCTAAAATATACGTATTACACAATACATGGTTAATCGACATGGTTATTGTTTATGATGACTTCAAGCCTGTGTATGCGAGAGAGAAAAAGGTACAGTTTATAATAAACACAGTTATAATAAAACCAAACTCCTTACAGGGTGTTTTTGGAAAGATACCTAAGCTGCAGGGACAAAGCACTCAACTCTGTATTTCAAAATTATTGAATTATTTCACACCAGTGTCAGAGTAGACTCCACCCCGTGGAGGACTAGAGAATCTGAGTTATATAATGAGGAAGCAGTTATACCAAGCACAAACAATTTAAACTGTATGACAAAAAAAATAAACAAGGCCAAAAAACGTTTGTTGTAGAAAATGGGATTATAAATGCTAACATAGCAGAATATGCGTTTAAAAGGTAGGCATACTTACAAAATAATTTAAAAAGCTTTGTAAAGGTCTGTTTAGTAAAAGAGAAAAGAGACTTCTGATTCAGCCACGGCCTATCTTAGCAATCATCTGATTTCTCAGACTTAAGGACTAGTTTAATGAATATCATGCAACAGATCCAAAATGTTGATCACCATTCTTGTGCATCAGTGAAATTTACCCAGATGTTCCTGGCAAGCTGGGTTTAATACCAATATCAAAATGTATACACACACACACCACAAAAGTAGTACTATATGCACACATACTACTGGGATTGTTCGGGTACATTCACTTAACGGAAAATAAATATTCTAATTGTTCACCGCTAGAAGGAAACCAAACTGCATTAATGAAAAAATAATAGTACGTTTAACAGAACAAAAACACTGATCATTTTCTTCATCTTAACAGTACTTTCTACTAAACAGTACTTTGATCTAATTTACATGGCAACCAAAATAGCCACCATAAATTAAAATTGACAATACTAAAAAAATTAACTTCAACATATTGTTTTGTTCTGAAATGCAGCTCAAGGTCTACAGTAAGGAAAGTAAGTGCTATTGTTGGGTCTGCCCTATAGTTTAGTATGAAACCTAGTAAATAAAAATAGTCATTTACTTTTCTTTAAAATGAAAACGTTAGAATAGAAAATTAAGTAATGCGTGTACGGTGTTCCATTAACCCATGTCTCAATTGTCCCAATTAAATCTTTTCCAAAAGTTTTCATTTGAATTAAAACATAAGTTTAAATAAAACAAGGGGAAAAGCATAACAGAGGTTGCCTCAGTATTCATCCAGCGTATCGACCCTGGGAACAGACAGTCCTCTCTCCTTCAGCGCCTGCAGTTTTGCCTTCTCTGCTTCCTGTTTGGCTGCTTGTTGTGATCGCTGCTCTTCGAGAATCTCCTCGATTGACACTTGCTGTAAAACTGTGTCATTCTCCTTGTCCAGTTCCTGAAACGTAGACATGCAAATTTCAACAGGCGGACAAACAACTTATTTAAAACCGATTCAATACACGTTTAAGTTTTGCATAAGAAATCTTCAAGACATGCAATTCTAACATAATATTGTCCTTTATGAGCCAATTAAGCTTGCCCACTGAATAAAAATACGTATGGTAGGTAGATAAGTAAACTTACAATTTCACCGAGCAATACAACATTCTCTCCCCTCACAATGAATATTCCTCTTGGAATGTCCCCATACTTCTTCCCCACGTGGATACGTTCCACGGTCTGATGCAAAACTAGATTGGCTGAAAATAAATGTATGGAAACAGTTATCAGGAGTTTATCTAAATTTTGAAATGCGTTAGAAGGATCTAAATTTCGCGCGAGTAATTTTTAAACTGCGCAATAACGATTTCAACCGAAAATGTACTCCGACATTTTTAATTTCAAGTCCTACAAGTTGAACATTGTTCTTTCATACCAAACTGATCAATGCTTCTTAGAAACCCGATCAATGTCCTCCCGTCCCGTAGAAGAACAAGGTGCTTTTCTGGAAAATACAAAGACTGCCTATTAAACGTTGGCACCACCCACTACAACGTGGGTGTAATCTTGTTAAAATCGTCTAAATGTTTTGCCACACACTGCAATTAATCCACATAGTGTATGCAGATGTATCACTCGTATCAGTTAGAAATCACCACTGCACATTCGTACAGCAACGCCTGAACCGGGAATTATAAAATAACATCCAGTTACGACAAAACTTGTTTTGATACAGAATTACTTCCGATTAGTTGTTGTTTTTAAACCCAATTCACGGTGTTACAGATTATAAAATAATCGTCGTCTTTCAAGACAACCTTGCAACAAACTGAACCGTCTACACAACGCCTTACGGCTAGAATACAAAATAAAATAATAGGCGAGCAAAAGGAACTGTAAATAGCGAATACCTTTAACTTTTCCTTTTCTGAAATATCAACATAACTAGCAAGCAACTGAACATACTTAAATAAAATTTGACTTACTGTCTATCTCCTCGATAAGACTCGCTGTCCCCGGCATATAATTCATTTTGAAGTATTTCCACAATCCAATTTAAATTTAAATACATATATAACCAGCGTCTTTTATTTTTAGGCCATGAGTCACAAATCCGTATCCTTTTGATTTATAATAATAATAAATATATATTTTGTCAATCTATTTTTTTGAGGAGGCAAAAACCCGAACAATCACTTCCTGTGATATTTAACCCTTTATATACGCTCCACGTGTAGCGAACTAATCGGTTAAAGCACGTGGAGATTTGGATTTAAAAGGTTTTATTCTTAATTCTTATTGTTTTAGTCTTCTGGCTATATGCATGTTAAATCCATTAAAATTGGTCTTGTGTCGCATGCTAAACCTATTTAAGCCTTGCCTGATGTCTAATTTAATGCTTAGATGTTAAGGGTTTAATTATTGGCAACAATACGGAATGATTAGAAAGCTATTCTGAAGAAAACAAATATAGTTGCTGTTCAATTATCTCTTCGAGGTTATAATGCGGATTGTATTTGGTTCATTGTCACCTTCCCCTTTAAACTCCTGGTAATAAAATTTCCCCAGGATTTGGTCATCGATTGACGCGAAATTTGCTTTTAACCATTGGTTCATTTTCATCAAATTATCAGGCACGGCTGGAGTTTCTACTCACCGACACCGTGAGTCTACTTGTTCCGGAAATAATTCGTTAGTATGTAAAATTGTCGGCAAGGGAAAAGGAAGCTTGAGGGCCACAAATTTAAAGGCGCAGTGTAGCGTTTCGTAATGGTTTCCTTATAGTGTTGTGCATTTGACAAACGCATGTAGTGAATTCCCAGCTCATAAGAAGACTGTTGGAAGTCTAAATAAGGGAAAGTTCATTTGAAGTACAACTTTAATGGCGTACGACTCAGTCAGTAACGACAGGAATTGTGGAGAAGCATCTTGGGTTATGCATCAGATGCCGTCAAATCCGAAAGGCTCCTGGCCTACGAATTATAACTCAGAAAATAACAATTGGAATAGTGGAATGGTAACTGGAAATCAGGTACGATTGTAATGTCTTTTTCTTGCAGTAGCGTTATCGGTGACTAAACCTACGCCATAACCTTAATTTGAATCAATACCTTGAAACCGTGAAGATGTGCCGGTAGACCACTCTAAGGAGAGGCCTAAAGTTTATATTTGTTATGGTAAACTCAGTTTAGCAGAGCAGTATTTTTGTTTTGATGGTGCTTTTAGGTTGCTGTAGCTGACAAACTGACTTTGAGGTCCCTGGCTAGGCTAGCTTTTTTGTGATTTAATTTAAGGGAACAATGGAACAAACGGTGAGAAGTCGGGAATAGGAGAGAAGTTCTAATATAATGCTACTATATGGTAGCTTGCTTGCTAGCTACCTAGTCAGTTCCATAAACAAAATACAAATGGTTTATCTAAAAGAGTTGAGTGATTTCAAAACGGTTTGAATTTGAATAGTCACGTCCTTAGTTTAACAGATGGAAATCGTCTTTTTTTTAAAATATATATATTTTTTCGATCCTTCAGTTGTGTGGGCAGTATTAAAAGGCAATAAACGTTCCCAAAATGTTTCCCATGTATTTCTATTTAAAATGCGAATTTTGTTTTGGCGGTATTTTCAAGGATGCCCTGATAATTATTTTGCAGGAAGCTGTTCCTTACCCAGGCTACCCATCAAATTATTGGTACCCACAGTCCCACACAGCAGGGCCTTATTCCAATGGGTATCCCACAGCGTCAGAAGTTGATGGACAAGGAGCATACAATGCCCAGGTACGACAGTCTCTTAATGGTTTGTTCGGCCAATCCTTAGCAGGCTCGCTCGTATTTTTGTCTGGTTTCATGGCTCTACATCCTTTTCCAGACTATGCCAGGATTCCCTAATGGAGTCTACAATCCAGGACAGTACCCAACAAGTATCCTCCATCCATCCAATCCATTTTATTGTGGTGAACAGCCACCACACAGGCAGCCCCAATATCTGGGCGCTGGCTGCCCCGAGCAAGTGACCGGCGGATCCGGGCAAACTCCACCTGACCCCTGCCACTACTCTGTATCACACTGTCAAGGGGTAAAATGTTTTTCCCACATTGGATTTTTCATTAGTGATTTAGTAAATTATTAATAAAATTCTTGGTATATGCTTAGTGGTAGTATTATGGTAATGCAGGAATAGGGTTTAATTCAAGGTTTATTATGTGCCGAAACAAGTTGGCTTGTTTTATAGGCTCCTTTATGAGCCATTTCGCAGTCATTGTAATTAAAGATGTCTACGTTCCTTCCAGGCCCCTGGATATCCACCATCACCTTACCCACATTATGGGGATGGTGGTCATTCTGCGCCCCAGAATTCTCCATATCCCACTCGGCAGCCCCTGCACTCAAGACCCCAGGTTGAAGCTTGGGCCCAAGCAGGTGGTTATGGGCCTGTTACCCAGTGGCAGCCTGGCAGCCAGCCCACACACAGCCACTATGGGAATCACCTCCTCTCCTCACAGCCCCCTGCCTGGCCAGGCTGTGGCCCTGCTGTTCCACCGTATGAACCAAAGGTATCTGCAGACTGTATGTGATTCGTCTCATTGAAGGGTCCAACATAAGGGCTATTGCAGTCCGTAGTGAGTTATGTTTATGATGCTTCCATAAGCCTTGGCTCCGTTTAAAAAGTCCTATCGAAGTGATTCTTATGTGACGTCCCACGAGGAGGCTTGCTGATTAGGTCATGGATGCAACCAAAGATGTAGTTTAATATCTGGAATTTCTGTGTCAGGGCTTCAAAAGGTACCAATGCTCAGTTGATTAAAAGAATGTGTGGACTTCATTAAGAGCCGAGTAAATTACTGTAGTCATTGTATGTTCGTAGTTTTGAATTTGGGCCAAATGTATCTTTTTATTTGATTTCTTTGCGGTTAAGGATCGACAATATCCTGGTTATCCCCCTCGAAACCAAGCCAAAGGGACCTCACATCGGCCTCCCAACCATGGGCCTGGGCAGGCAAGGGAGTTTAGTGCTTCTCCTCAAATGTACAGTAAGACCGGAAAAGGACAGGAGCCCAAGCCGTCCCAAGGTGAACCCCCTCCAGCCGTCGCTGGCGGGCCACCACTGGGTGAACACCCTGGCCTAGCACAGGTGCAGCAGGTGCTGGCTCGAGTGTGGCTGCTGCAAGAGGACGTGGACGAGTTTGTAGGCCACAAAACGGACAAAAACTACCGCTACCTGGAGGAACTGCTCACAAAAGAGCTTTTGGAGCTGGACTCCGTGGAGACCAATGGACAGGAGGTGGTCAGGCAGGCCCGGAAGGAGGCTGTGCAAAAGATCCAGGGTATTCTCGATCGGTTGGAAAAGAAGGCTTTTTGAAGGCAATCGTTTTTGTTTTGTTTTAATTAGTCTTCCTGCCTCCCCACATTTCTATACCTACCACCTCACTTCCTTTACTGAGAAGACTACGTTTTCCATGTATCCACTTGTTTCCTTGGCACACTTGTCTGCGTTGTGCTGCAAGAGCATATTGCATATTGCAGTTCAATATTTAAATCGCCTCCCAGAACGCCACAGTAGCTGGTTTGCTGTTCTTCTGTAATCATTTTCCTTTCTGGGATTCTCAGAAAATGGAGAATCGAAATTGACCTTTGCTGAAGTCTTTTAAAGACGCTTAGTAGCTAGAAACCAGTAAGGATGACCACATCTGGCAGGTTTGCCAGTGTCCCTTTAAACCCACTTGCCACTGGAATGGTTATTTTAAACGGGCTTCAAACAAAGGTCCCTGAAATATGAAAGTTTGCACTAAATTTGTTGCCTAGGTTGTATGTTAGATTTTTCTAATCACCAAAATATTTTTGTTTTTATAAATTAGTGCCATCAAATCAGCTGGTGCTTTTGCCAATTTGAAAAAAATCGCAGTACCTCTCAGAAGCTTGCATGCAAGATTTTCTTTTTCCATTCTGTTCGTCCTGTCAGTTGTCTCAATTAGATCAATGTATATCATCTGACTCTTTGATGATGATGATAATAATAAAAAGCTTTATATACAAGGTTATATTTTACACATGGGGGGGGGATCTGGAATGATCACTGAATGTCATGTCTTCACCATGAATCATTAACTGTATTAGATCAGCTTTTCTACCCGTTCTGTTGTGTCTGTGTTGATTGAGGCGCTGCATGGGGAAACCCCTTATATATTCTGACCTGACCATATGTAATGCATGTTTCCAGCATAGTTCGCTATTTACTACGAATAGTATACAATTAATAAACTGGTCAAAAGATATGGGTTTTTTTTGCTAGGTTTTGGCAGCGTTATTGTTTTGTATAGTGCGTGTGTGTGTGGACAAATATTTAATCATGGTAATGACTCATTTGATAATACAGCAATGTGTATTAAGTGCTTAAATTTTTTTAGAAGAGAGCTTTACGCTTTGTAAAGGGGTCGTTACAACAAACTTAAGGCGATTGATACACTTTTTTTTTTACCAATTAAAGAATCAATCAGGCTTTAAGTGCATAATGCAAACAAATTTAACCTAGATTAAGAGCTTAATTGCAAAAGTCATGTATTAGTGATAAGCAATCTGCTGTCCACGGTTGGTTATGGTATTCGGTCGTTGTCCATTGCAATGTAAGACTCATTTAAGGGTTAGTTTAATCTTTAGGGGCTAGCGAGCTCCATTTACCTCTAAGAAATTATATTTGGCACATATAAGATCATTTGTTACGGTTTGCACTGCTAGATTAGCATACAGAATAATTTTAAACATTTAAATATCTGGTGTAATATTCTTGTAGAAGATAGTGTCAGTGGGCAGGAGAATGATAAACCCGGTTGTGTGATTTATAGGAATTTAAAAGGTGCATTAGCTGTTTCTATCGGTTCTTTCATGTAATATGAGATATTTCTTTATAATAACAAAAATATATATTTTTTTAAAGTTGCCTGAAAGTATGTCAGAGGTCTAATTTAATGTTTTATGAGAAGATTGTGCTAGGTGAATGTGTTACCCTGAGTCCTTGTCTTTTCAAAAAGAAAGAAAAAAATTCCACTCATGACCTCTGTAGTCGTGGGACTGAAGATGGAGAAGTCATGGTTTCAAGTTAATGCGGTTTTCCTTGTGATTATAAGGAATTAAAGGCAAGAAGAAAAAAAACTAACTCAAACCCTGAGTATGGTTTTCTGTGTATTGCTTAAAATATAAAACAGTTAGCATGCATTAATTAATTAAAACTGTAAAAGTAAATCTGTTAATTTGTCTGTCTGGGGAAAAAAGTTATGTTTAAAGACTTAAGACAATGATTGAAACAAGCATATTTTAATTTTCTCTTGTTTCTTCTATGTATGGCACACACCCTGGAGAACTGCCCTCAGCCAGCCCAGATGGACAGGCAGCCTTTGGGCCCCCTAGTGACATTTCCTGCCCTGTGGGGTGGCCAGCACCTGGGCTTCAGGTTCCTCCAGTGTGTCCCAGACCTCCAGCAGGCAAAAATGCAATGAACAATTACTCTATTATATATAAGTGCCTGGTTGCTGGAAATTGAGCAACATTTTCCAACTTTCCTAATTATAATTGTAAAAGCATTTTCTTAAACGTAGATAGACTAAATATGTAGGCGCAATTTTTAATTTTCTGCGCACAACACACACAAAAAAAAGTGGATGTGTTAGGTGGTTATTAAACGTAAACTTGATTCTTTTCAGGCCAACTTGAGGGCATAATCGTATTTAATACTTATAACTAATTGGGAATGCTATTGAGTGACTGCTTACTCTTAAATTGACCTTAACCCCTGTGTACATCTTGTGTATTGTCATGTAGTTGTTAATTAGTTGTTAATTAAAGTTGTTAATACCAAAACGCAAAGATCTAAATAAAATCCAACTTGATTACCAGTGCCTGGGCCTACATAGGGGGTCATAAATGGTTAAATACTGGTAAAGTTGATGAAGTCATGAATAATTAATAAATATGATGTATAAAGGTTTGGTTTCATTTATTTGATCTTTATGGGTCAATGTAAGTATAGACTTCTTGAAATCCCATTAATTTTGTAAACAGCTTAGCAGTTAAAAATATTTTTCAACTTATATAGCATATTAAAGTAACGTAACTGGAAATATGTACTGACTTACTGGAGTACTGAAGTTTTAAAATAAATCTTGTTTGCCTTGACTGGACTAAAAATGCAGTATGGTCAATAATTCAGAAATAAATTAACTGAAAGGAACCATAAATACCCCTCTCACATGAATAAGCTTCCAGACAACTAGCTAGAAACCTGTTGTTCTGTATGCACACTGAAAATGTATATTTGTGGCTTTCTAAAGGGGGATTTGAGTCCACTGTGCTTTTGGAAGTGAGCTGGTCAGCAACGGAATCGCTCTGGACATTCCAAGAAAAATTCTAAATTCTGCATTTCATACTTAAATAGATATGAAGAAGTAAAATCTTGGTGAATGACTTCCCCTTTATTAGCGAGCAGCACTGTGATGTAGTCAAATGTTGTGTATGACAATATCATATGTTTTTAATTACACTACATAATAGAGTATTCTCTTATGAAACTACACATTTAGAGTGTTGAGCAATTTTTTATGTACATGTAGTATAATGGAGCCACGTTAAAGATGTTATTGTTTTTAATGTGTTTGTGGCAACCTGTCCCTCGTAAGAGTTGTTTTGTTTTTTTAAGCTTAAAACGTAACTGATAAGACTAGGTAGGGGTAGTATTCGTAACTTATTGACTGTAGATTTCTGTAGTGAATGTTCTGTGCGACAAATTACTTAAATCCGTAAAACAACTCCAAAACACAAGAGACGGTTAGTTTCGGTTAGATGTTAGTTTCAGCAATGTAAAGATATTGTATAGTCCAAAATATAGAAAAAACATCGTCTTCGGCTCCAGTGAAATAAATACCACAAAAACCAACGCGAACATTCCGAACTTCCTTCTAACACCACATTAACGACGAATTTTTATTTGTTCCTCTAAACTCTAAGCCACTCCTATCTTTCCGTCCCAAAACCAGCGTTCGAATTTTGATAAGATTATTAGAGGGCTTTACCTACTGCAGTGTAGTTCCTTATAAATTACCAGTTGCAATATTTTTATTGTACAGATACAAAAGAAAATGCTTGTTGTTTGCGCGTTGGGTTATCTTTGTGTGATCTGGGCGACTGAGGCTTTCCCAAGAAGAATGACAGCGAATACCAGGCCAATTATAGGTATGCGGCGTTATGTAAGAATATAACTAGACTGTCACGATAAAATAAAAAATATATTTAAAAAAAACACTGAAAATAGTTACATTAAAAAAACTTTTTCCGAAAGATTTTTGAGGTTAAATAAATTATTTGTACTACTAAAAATGTTTCTAATGATATATATATAATGTATTTCAAACCGTGTGATAATTCATTAAACAGCTTCTGGTGGTTTTACAGGGAATGGGGAAAAAGTAATTTTATCAAGGTTGTTGAAAGGTTGTTGTGTCCTAGGAATTTTAACTCAAGAAGTTGAGGACGAAAATATGAAACCGTTTGGGAAGACGTACATCCCAGCTTCTTATGTGAAGTACTTGGAGTCAGGCGGAAGCCGAGTGGTGCCGATCAGGTATTTAGCAATTTAAATGTTCTGTATCGACTCGCTTTAGAGTTGATGACGTTTAAGATTGTTGAATATGTCTGGGTATATGTGCCATGTGGTAAAAGTTAATATGCTATGAACAGAAAGGGGTCAAAAGTTTAAAACAGGGATCCTTGACTTTTGTAGGTAACAGGTAAAACCGAAAATGAAAACCATTATTGGCATTGTTCGAGGCACATGTTCTGCAATTTATTAAATTACATTTAACGTGTAATTAACTTAAGCACATCACGCATGCATGCATGCATTATAAAATGTCCGAGGCTCCTTGGTGATCTTGTGGTATAGATGGCAGTTTGATTTACGAAGACGCATTTAAAACAAACGAAATAATTTTTTTAAGTTGTCTATATAATATATACAATTTTTTTTTTTTAGGTTAAATCAGACTGATGCTGAATACGAAAAGATCTTCTACTCAATAAACGGGTAGGTGCCTAAATACGTGAGGTGTAAGTATGAGGTGTAATAGTTAGCTGTTATCTTAATGTCTCGATCAAATCTACTCTAAAATTTGCTCTTACTCTTCTTTGCCTGTTCAAGTGTGCTCAACCTTTTACTTCTTTTGTATATTTAAATTTGAGAAGTTAGCCATGTGGGTACACCTTTATACACATTCAAATAAAAGCCTGGAGAAAATGGAAAGCCTGCATGTATTTTGTGAATTACTTGATTGAGAGATTTGAAAAAGAAAAAACCAATAGCTGATCAGCTCTTACAGTAAATAAACCTGTATTGTGTTGTTAGTTAACGCAGATTCATAAAGAAGAATTTGTTTAGAAATTACAAGCAGTAATGGTTATGTACCTGTCAGTTATGTATCTGTCAGTGATGTCAAGCTCTTTGATAATTGAAATCTGTTGAGTTCACTGAGAGAGAAAGAGGCCACAGGTAAAGTGACTAGCATTTCTCTCAGCGTGTTGTTCATTGGGAGTTCTCTCTCAGCATGCTGTTTAATGGGGGTTCTCTCTCAGCGTGCTGTTCAATGGGGGTTCTCTCTCAGCGTGCTGTTCAATGGGGGTTCTCTCTCAGCGTGTTGTTCATTGGGGGTTCTCTCTCAGCGTGCTGTTTAATGGGGGTTCTCTCTCAGCGTGCTGTTCAATGGGGGTTCTCTCTCAGCGTGCTGTTTAATGGGGGTTCTCTCTCAGCGTGCTGTTCAATGGGGGTTCTCTCTCAGTGTACTGTTCAATGGGGGTTCTCTCTCAGCGTGCTGTTTAATGGGGGTTCTCTCTCAGCGTGTTGTTCATTGGGGGTTCTCTCTCAGTGTACTGTTCAATGGGGGTTCTCTCTCAGCGTGTTGTTCAATGGGGGTTCTCTCTCGGCGTGTTGTTTAATGGGGGTTCTCTCTCGGCATGCTGTTTAATGGGGGTTCTCTCTCAGTGTACTGTTTAATGGGGGTTCTCTCTCGGCGTGCTGTTTAATGGGGGTTCTCTCTCGGCGTGCTGTTTAATGGGGGTTCTCTCTCAG
>JAOVYW010001222.1:3511-13665 GCA_025775045.1 Hiodon tergisus | reverse complement strand
TTAGAATATACATTTTTATGCTGCTTACAGTAAAATGTATCCCTTTTTTTAGGTTAGGTTGTTTTAGAATATACATTATTATGCTGCTTACAGTAAAAAGTATGTTTTTTTAGGTTAGGTTGTTTTGGAATATACATTTTTTTTGTCCATTTCTGCTGTCCGCTAGCAATGTCAACTCTCCACACATAAATACATTTTTATATTTGCTTTCAGATGGCAGAAAACCCTTATTTCTCTCTCCCTTCATCCTCAGACGTTGGTAAATGTTATCCGTTGACAAAAAGAGATGTTCGCTGGTGTAACAGGAAGGAGTATCCATAGAAACCAGGATTGCACAGGAAGTCCCATTCTGACAGTTGAGCCAAAGGGAACAAAGAAAGTGGTTTGGGCTCTATGCTTTTAGCTTTGAGAGATGGGGTCGTTTCAACTTTTGGGTATTTTTGTGAATTTTGAAATTGCAGTTGATTCCGTCTCAGAAGATAAGTGGAGTCGGTCATATTTGTGCCGATTTTCATATTTTCTGTTAAGGAGACATGGCGAGGTATTTATCCGAATGTAAACACACTCCCTTTAAATCATTCAGAGCCATAAGCGTACAGTATGTGTTTGAAAATAGGTTAGCAATGAAATACACCTCTACATCGTTGGTGGTTTAATCCTTTGGCCTTTTCCACTTGTCACAATTAGAAGAAATCAAATAATTAAATACTAAGATGCAAATCTGATGTAAATGAGATGCGATCGGTTTCTGGTGTTCTGGGTCACGAAAATAATCTCTGAACAGCGTGCACACCCCCTCACCGATAGAGACGCCATCTCATGACCTCAAATATAAGGGACCGGACCTACGTTACTCTGTACATACAAAGTCCACTGACACTGACGATTTTTCACATAAAAATTGTATTATAATATATTTCGCAAATCAAATCAGTATAGGCTCATCAGTTTCCCAATGGAAACATTTATTATATTACGCATGGACCCCAAAATAATTCCAGCGCAGTTTACCGTTTGTCATAGACTTCCAGCTGGATAGCTAGTGTTGTCTCAGAAAAGGTTTCGGGAACATGGCGGCGAGTTCCGTTTGCTTGAGCGGTCCGCACAGTCCCCAGACCTCAAACCAACAGAGTATCTCCGGGACATGACGGAAATGAGCTGTTCACAGCGTGAATGTACCGCCGTCCAGCCTTCAGGAACTGCGTGATGTCATCGTGTCAGCTTGGACTGACATCCCTTGTGGAACGCTCCCTTGTAGGCACCTTGTAGAATCCATGCCCCCAAAGAATTCGGGGCTTTTTCGGAGGCAAAGGGGATTCGAGCTGGTGCTAGAGGGGTGTACCCCGATAAACTGGCCACTGAAATTCTTTCCACGTCTGGGTAAATTCTGCTCTTTGATTATTTTCCCTCCTGCATTACTTTGCTTATAATTAATATCGTTTTAATTTGAGGGTTCTAACCGAAGCCAGTTCTAGGGGGAAAACGCAGCCAAAGTCGTCTTGTGTAGGAAGTGATTCTCGTGAAAACCTTTGCTTTTGTTCTTGTGAATTAAATGAATCTGTGTTTCTAATGTAAACTGAGAAGAACCTTGAGGTTATCGGGAAATGGTACATTGAAAAACAAAGGGTTACGCGTGGGTACGGGCGACGCTACAGACGCATACAGACGCATACAGACGCCACGTGCCGTTTTTGCTTATCGTATCGTTTGATGGTGGTTTGCCGAGAGCCAGGCTTGGACCGCCAAATGCTTCTTTGCTCTTAAGTTCTGGTAACTTAAACAAAGGGATCTCTGTATCCTCGAGGGGCACATGCAGTTTTTATTCTCATCCATGGAGGAGGCCGACCAGAGGAATAAATGGGCTCTTTTTTTCATGATCTGCGGTAATTAAAAAAAAACCCCACATGGCTGAAGACGGGCAGATAAAGTACAGAACTAAGTGTTACGCCTGCAGGTGTGGAACACGGATTCTTTTCAATCAAAGTCTTAAATATGTCCCCATAAATGCAAACTCAAGTTGTTTTCCAGGTAAGAGATGTATTATGTTATGGGCACAGTATGTTAGGCTATTCTTACTAAATATATCAAAGTGTTTTTAAAAGTACAGTAAATTCACTGGAAGTCTCCAGGAAGCAATATGGAGAGTTCAAAGGAAGATAAATGGCCCTTGTGTTTTCTGAAACCAATTTAGGGTCACCGGGCACCATAGCGTGAGGCAGGGTGCACCTCGAGCAGGACGCCGGTCCATCACGGGACCGGGGACACCCAGACCACCACTCGCACAAGGCCAGCTTGGCTGTCACCAATGAACTCCTGACCAATCGGAACAGTGGGAACTGAAGCACTCGGTGGGAATGCACGCAGAATACACAGAGCTGTGCGAACTCCAGCCAGACCGACTCAAACCCAGGACCCTGGCAGTATGAGAAACTGCCGCTAACCACTAACCGCCATTCCCTTGTTTCGTCAAGTGTGCTCGGGAGAGACGCTGCGCTGCCAGTGTCCGTATTTGCTTAATGAGCAGCCCAGTACGTTTTTTTTATTTATTTTAATTTTTTTGAACAGACGATTGCCATCAGTGTTAATCACTAGATGTTGTAAGAATATAAATTAAAAACGATCTGGGCTGTCCTCTCATCGTATGTGATTATCCGCACTTACCATAGCAGGGAAGCCTTGATGGGGCTTGGCTTACTGAAATAAGACTCGAGTTCCTCTGAGAAGATGAGATTTTAAGTCTCGCTCTAGAAGAAGATAAAGCCTAAGGAGGGTGGCAGGTATGAGAAAGCAAAGGCGGGAAGTCCAGAAATAGATGGTGAATAAGATGGAATTAACTTTTTTCCTCACTCTCAAGGGCAGCTTTGCGTTCCTTAATACAGTATAGTCTCGCATAGCCCTCTGAACACACGGAAACCCACCTCTCGCTCGGATATAACCCGCCAAAGACAGCGTGGTCGGCGCGGCCACTCTCTGGGGAAGTCGGGTTCCGGCGGATTGATGTATTTTAATACGAACAGAATGACTCGTTAATAAAATGAACTCTTACAGATGTATTCACCGTGACAACACTATGTATGCTGCAGAGTGTGGCGCAGTTTAGACAACCCAAGAAGTGTCCCTGTGGTCTAGGACATGTGGGTATAACACTGTGGAGAACTAGGGTAATAGCATAATGGAGATCAGATCCAGATCTCTAGTTGTGCTAGCTAAATATTGCTATTGATTGATTTTTTTAATTATGAGTCTGCTGTGGTTGGCTTAATTCAGAAGGCAAGCATGGAATTGCTGTCTAATATGGTTTGTTTGCTGGCTTGCTTTTTCCACAGTTATAGCTGAAATAGGTGCTGTATTCTGCGCTCCGTTTCTAAAGGGAAATAAAGAAAAATATTTATTTTCCGATAAGCGTCATAGCGTTGTCACAAGGCTGCATACTGATGACAGATGTAGTCAGGCAGTCCAGCTGCCACGCTAAAAATATATTTTTTCTCTCTTTTCCATAAGTAGTTACGCTATAAGTAGTTAAGTGACAT
Source organism: Hiodon tergisus (assembly GCA_025775045.1). Classification (NCBI taxonomy): domain Eukaryota; kingdom Metazoa; phylum Chordata; class Actinopteri; order Hiodontiformes; family Hiodontidae; genus Hiodon; species Hiodon tergisus. Next base: position 10,135 of record JAOVYW010001222.1, on the reverse strand, counting down.
AATTGCGTTGGGTTGGTGAGCAGACTATGCGGAATGTTGGTCCAGCCAGGGTAAACTCTTACACAATTAATGGGCCTCCCCGGACAGAACTCTCTCTCTGACTGTGTATACTGTATATTACTTACCCTGGTACTCTTTTAACGGCAATATACTTGAAATATATGCAAAGTTATTTTTTGAAATGCATCACTTCCAGGTTGAGCTTTTTGTTCAACCGATTATCAAATTAAGGGATCAGCACACAAAGGGACTCCAGTTACTCAAACGCTGCTCACTTCTGCAAAGGAAAAGTTTCTTGTGCCCTTTTCAATCACAGCATCGTAACGTTGACTGTAGTTTCAGTCTACGGTTTAAAAAACCACCCATGCGTTATGGGCAGAATTGGCATCTTGTGAAATTGGCTACTTTTCACTGTCAGACCTACAATGACATGACAACTCATTCTATATAATGAAGTGTCTCTGGAGAAATGGCTCAGTTGCTCTGCCTTTCGGCTTGATAATGGCCAGTCTCCATTTAGTGTGTTTTTTTCCCACAAGTATTTCCACCTGGGGCAGAGAGAAGCTTTGTCGATTAATATCTAAACAGAATTGTGATCGTTCTCTTATTCATGTTAATAGAATAAATTATAGGAATGTTTTCTGCCATGTGACTTCAAAACGGATATTTACACATTACTGGCCTTGATATAACCTCGCCTAATGATGACTTTTACATTTTTTTACAATGGCCAGAAGCTAGTTGAAAAGGAGGATCCGTTGGTTCTGTCACAAGACTGGTCGCAGCCCTGTGTGTGCATGCTTTGTTGACCATGTAGGGAAGTAACGAAACATCTCGCTGTTAGGATCCCTTCTCTCACTTGCCAGTTACAAAATGTGAGACTTCCTGTAGCTTTTTCTGGACTCCCCATGTTCAACGGTGCTTGTTAAAGACTCCGCGACTCCATGGAGTCCAAGAGTCCAAGGCAATTCGATAACGGCGCCGAGATTGGGAACGAATCTTGCAGACTGGGTCAGGGATTCCCGGACGTTGCCCCGCAAGTGGTGCCTGGTTTGGTTTTATTTTGAAAGACTACTTTTTCTAGTTGTATTTTTGTCTGAAATCTGTGGTACCATGCGAATTGATTTCTAACCTCTGTGTGGGTTTGTCTGTGCAGTGCTGTAGAAGAGGCCCTTCATACCTTTTTTTTTTTTTTTAAACTGGAAGTTAATTTGAAGTTAATTGTGGTTTGAGCACTGCTGTGCGTCAGAGCTGCCCCTTCCCAGCATTCTCAGCGGCAGGGATTGACAGTCAGAGAGTAATGTGGGGGTGGTAAAGTAAAACAGCTGCCATTAATGAGCGTTCCTTTTGAACCATGGGATCTAAATTTGTTTTGCCCCGCTCTCTCTCTGTTATTGGGGGGGGGGGGGTCATGTTATCCTCTGATGTCATCCCTTTGAGTAGATGCATTTACAGGAGAAAGATAAGACATTTTAAGACGTTTTAATTTGCTCCATTTAGGCTACATTCTCAGACCGTGTCCGTCATCAAGGCCTGAATGTTTACATACAGGAGACCTTAAATAATAGAATGTGTGTTAGATCTAGGTTATATATATATATGTATATATATGTATGTTTTGTGAATAACGCGTAAACTCCTAGCTGACGTCTTTGGTACGCGAGCATAATTTTTTCTGCATCAGGAAAGGAGCGAGGGTGCTTAATGCAGTGGAAGGCTCTTGCTGAGAGACTGTTGGTTTTGTGGCAGGCCCTGGACCATGACAAGACGTTGCTGCAGAAGATGAAGAAGGCTGCCAAAGCGAAGCACGTCTCAGGTCTAGGTAAATCCCGACGGCCGCCTTCGTCTGCAGACGTTTAGCCTTTCTGTGCACAGTGACGGCCAGAGACCAGCAGCTCCGCCCAGCCAGATTCACATAATCGCTATTTATTCAAATAAACGTTCTTGGCGCCCCTTTGTATTAACGTCGTGATAGATCGTTATGATTCAGTTAGAATCCGAGGTTCGTCTGTGAAGTGTTTTGGTTTTGTATCCCCAACATTAAAGCCAATAAGTCAATAGAACCTAATTATAATGGTGATAAAGTAACTTAACGCTTTCACCTAATGAAAACTGACGTTCCCTCCCAGATCACATCTCGCACCTGGAATTCTATATCAGCTCTGTGGAGCGACTGGCTGTGAATTTCTGTAGCAACGGAGAACAGGAGCTGGCCTCGGCATTCAACAAATTTGCAGAATTCTCCACAGAGCTCTTGATGCCAATGAAGAACTTGGTGAGGAAAGAGGAAGCCTGTCTGTCAAAAGCACCACGTGTGCCCGAGACATCACTGCAGTTTGTGCAAACTAGGCGTAGCATTTCGTTTCTCTGAGCATTGAGTGTTTACATTTCCATAATGCCACCACCTCACCTGAATGAACTGTAAACCAACTAAGTGTCCTATTTTGTGAAAGGGATTCCGCAATGTAGCTTTTTTTTTTACATACATACATTTTTATAACCTCTGTAACGAACACTGTGTTTTATTCACCTCATGGACACAGACATCGGTATTTAAACCACAACAGACGCTATATGATGATGCGTTTGTCTGTTCCTCACATCTGAGTATGAATCTCCTACAGCTTAAGAGCATGCTCCACAATATCAACTTCTTTCTGGATTCACTTGTGAAGGGGGACCTGAAAGAGGTCAAGGGGGTAAGTTTGGCGGCCTTGCCACTACATGTGACGCCGCATCCCGTCATCTAACACGCCTGTTAATGGCTCTTCCATATAGGTTATTTAAAAATAAAAAATGGATGTTCTAATTCTCAAATAGAACTTCAAAGAGAAGGTTTCCTGTTAAATTTCAGCTGCAGTATGTTTTTAAAATATGTTTTGAAAGTGAGATCTCTTCGGTTTCTGTAATAATAGCACATGCAAAGTACACGCCACCTAAACACAATAAGCAATGGGAAGCGTGTCAGGTGACGGCTGTGCTAGAGAAAACCATCGTGCCCAGCAGACGTTTAATGTAATCTATGGACTGTTGATGGATAAGATGATATTTTGTTTCTTTCCCAGGATTTAAAAAAACCCTTTGACAAGTCATGGAGGGATTATGAAAATAAATTGTAAGTAAATAATAATGTAAATAAATTCAGTTTCACACCAGCTACCTGCCAGATCTCACACTTTCTCCAGTCTCTCTCTTTAATCTCATTGTTACATTTCAATAAATTCAAGAAATTGCTCCAATAAAATCCTTGTTTTATATTAACAGCAAATATGCCTTTCCAGATATTTTTGTTATAGAAAAACTTTAAAATTAAGAGAAGACACGGCCTTCTTTGGGAAAAACCTTCCAATGAAAGAGGGATAGGGAGGGTAGGATAAGTGGTACACAAATTCAACAAGACAGAAAACGTGGCTCCCTCCCTCTGTGGGAGGAGAAGATGCTAGCTCTCTCCCTCTCTCAGCTCTTGAGTATCAGTAGGATCATCTGTGCCCTGAAGGGCCTTTTTCAGTGAACATTTTTTTACAAGCAGCATTGTGGTTTCTCTGTGCGTTGAGGTCAGAAGTGGCAGACGGATTTCATTGTCTGTCGCTGGTAAGGCCTTGTAAAGACTGAATTCCGATTGCAGAAAATATAGTTTCAATACTCTTGGATCATTTTGCCCTTTAAGAGACAAATTGCCATCAGCTGAAACTTCCTAGTGGTTTTTGAAAAAGGAATTATTACAAAAAAAAGTTCAGCTTTTCGCTTCTTCTTTTAACGTTTATAAAATTTTTATGTGTGTGTTTTTTTATTTCATTTTTTAGGTGTTTTTTTAAAAACTTTTTAAAGTTTTTATTGCCTAGTTAATTTCGTTAGCTGAAGCATTAGTTCCGGTCGTTTCCCTCATGTGGTTTCACATGTGTAGGTGTTTGGTGACATTAATGAAAACCAGGGCTGGGAGACCAGAAGGGAAGGCTTTGTGCTGGAGCAGAGAGTGGTGGTCAGACATTGGCTCCTGTAGACCCGTGTGGGCTGATACGGGCTCATTGATTGGCTCATGATACGCGGCCCTGCTCTGTGCCTCTCAGCACCAAGATCGAGAAGGAGAAGAGAGAGCTGGCCAAGCAGTACGGCATGGTGCGGACGGAGGTGAGCGGAGGAGAAATCGCAGAGGAGCTGGAGAAGGAGCGCAGGATGTTCCAGCTGCAGATGTGTGAGGTGAGGCAGGCCTCGGGGTGGTGAGGCAGGCCTGGCCTCGGGGCGGTGAGGCAGGCCTGGCCTCGGGGCGGTGAGGCAGGCCTGGCCTCGGGGCGGTGAGGCAGGGCTGGGCTGGAGGGGGTGAGGCAGGCCTGGGCTGAAGGGGGTGAGGCAGGGCTGGGCTGGAGGGGGTGAGGCAGGCCTGGGCTGGAGGGGGTGAGGCAGGCCTGGGCTGGAGGGGGTGAGGCAGGGCTGGGCTGGAGGGGGTGAGGCAGGGCTGGGCTGGGGGTGGTGAGCAGGCCTGGGGGTGGTGAGCAGGTCTGCTCTTAACCAGCCCTTTCTGGAGAACAAAATAAATCCCTCTTCCCTTGGACAGATTTCAACCGTGTACGATAAAATGTCACCCAGTTCCCATTGATAAGAACTCTTGTATACGTACCGCAAACAAAGAAAATCCAAATCCGATAGCATCCGGCCGTCCAATAGGAGAGGTGCTGCTGATTGGCCGGAGCACAATTCCATTGTTATGGTTATGGGAAATGGGAACCGTTTTATCAGTTCCGTTCCTCGCCTCGTGGCGTTTGTGGAGCTTTTGTGGGTTGCAGTGCTTTCGTTGTTTTAACGCCTGCAGCTTGTTTATCTGTGTTTCTTCCTGAACAGTATCTCATTAAAGTGAACGAAATCAAAACCAAGAAAGGGGTTGACCTGCTACAAAATCTCATCAAGCATTACTACTCCCAGTGCAAGTAAGCCAGTTCTCTCCCTTGCCTGATTTATCAATTAGAATGTCAGTCAAAGAGCTAGTTTAGGAAGCAGACTTTAGAGAAGGATACAAATCTAAGTATTTAATTAAAAATGAAAGATAACTTGATTGTTATCCGTTCAGTGACTAAAATAATGAATGAATGAATAACTATGGAGTATCTTGAATCCGTTTGGTAATTTCTTTCCTTTTTCGTCTTAATGAACGGCTGTGTGAATAGCTGCAATGACCATTTAGGGAAATATCAATTCATCTTGAATTCTATAATCTGTTAAATTGGGATTTATTCATGCCTATTAACTACAAATGGATTTTGTATGTCCCCTGTCCCGTGTCCCGTGTCCTCTGTCCCCCATCCATGTCACTGTCCGCCGATGGGTTAGTTTATGTGCGCGGAGGGTGTGACGGAGTAATTCACAGCCGCTAACCGAGTCCTCCCGCTGTGTGACTGATGCCCGAGAGAGTTTAATCTCATGACTCATTCAATATTGGGCCCATGCTTGAAATTGCATTTAGAGAGCCGCGTTTGATGGGATGGGACGGGGCGCCCTGGGTGCACTCAGATGCTCAGCCTGTTTCCATTCTCAGTTTTTTCCAGGAGTGTTTGGCAGCCACGGAGAAGCTTAAACAGTACATCCACAACCTCACGGCAGACCTGGGCAGCGTGAGTATGGCCTACAACAGCGAGGTCGAACGCTAGACATCACGGTGTGTCAGAGCTCCCTCTCAATCCATCAACCTCCACAGTCCAGGAAACCACACTAATAGGCCTACTTCAAGCTTTCCGCAATAATAGCTTTTCATGTCTATTTTATTCTTGATTTAATGTACATGACAAACGACAAAGTACTAATCAGTATGAGACACGAACTCAGATAGACCAAGTTGCATCACTCCTATTTTATGCATTTATTTATTTTTAACCAGGTATAAGAGTGTGAAAACCGCGACGAAATCTGTCCAGATAATGGGAACAAACAGAGTGGCAGAGTGGAATGTGTGGGGGTTGTAGCGAGGCAATTAAAAGCCTGTTATTCGATGCGGCCCGTCTCTGTCCAGATCAAACACAGACAAGACGAGGAGAAGAAACGGCTCTGCTCCCTGAGGGACCAGTTACGACCCTCGCTGCAGCCTGAACTCAAAGAGGTAAGAGCTGGCTGAGCCCAGGAAATATCCCATCCGCCTGTTTTACACGTCGCCTTGGAAGATGACGTGATTAAATAGCCGATGATGTCGCTTTCCTGAGGAATGGAGCATTTTGGTTCACAGCCACGATTATAGACCTTTAGGGGATTCTCAGATATAGGCATGTGGATATTATCTACGCGTTGTTCAGGTGAATTATGTATCCACACACCCTGGAGGCAAACTGCCCTGTAGTGGGGAACCTGCAATTTCCCTAAATGTTTTTTGTGTGTAATTCAGGCATTTGGGTTTTTAATGTAATATTTGTATTTCATTGCTGCGTGTGATGCAGTCCAGAAGAGTGAGTTTAAAAAAAAATCTTTTTGAATGTGAAATACAAGTTTTTTGCATGTACAAAATGTATTTCGTTGGCTGTGTTGATGTTCTGTGTGGGACTTGGTTTAGTATTGGTGTGCTTGTGTTGGCGTTCTTAATGGGACTTGGTTTAGTATTGTGTACTGCATGGGACTGGGTTTAGTATCGGTGTGCTTGTGTTGGCG
>JAOVYW010001221.1:0-16541 GCA_025775045.1 Hiodon tergisus | reverse complement strand
CCCCCCACTATTAATAGTCCGATAGGTGTATATGCAGGAATCAAAGACCTCGATTGCTCAATTGACCAATCACTCCAATGGTATAAATCCACCTGATGGCATTTTCCGGTATCCCCAAGTTATTTGAACATTGGATCATATTCTTAATTATATTAATTATTATATTATATATTAAATTAGTCACATTGATTTGGAGAAAAAAATGTTCCCTTAAGCTTAAATGTGTGTGTGAAAAATAGTCAACGCTGTGTATTCGTCTCCTATTTATGGTAATTAATTTGAAGAACGTTCGCAGTTCGTTTCAGAGTCGATTCTTTTGATAACTGTATTTTTTGTCTGCGAGTACGTCACACATATTCTGCAGAATCGGGAAGGGCCAAAACTGCAAAAGTGGAATCGTAGGCTACGTTTTCTTTCCTGTGTTTAAAATAAACTTTTTGCGGGACTTAAACATTGTAACACACACACACACACACACACACACACACACATATATAGCGTTACGTGTATCCGTCTTTGCTCCACAAAATCAACCTTGAATCTCCAGAGACATGGGTTAAATCAACGGGAATTCTATTTTCAGTGTAACAAAATAACTGACAGGGCATGAGCCCAAGTGTAAGCCATAAGGATACATCTGTTCTCTGTTTCACTAACTAACTTTTCTTTCCGCCAACAGCTGCCAACGCTGTATCACGTTAATTTTATTCTTTATACTTTATTTCTTTCCACACTCCAGCTCCGGATATTACTTGCTAACTAAAGTCTAACGCAACGTTTGCGGGATGAAAATAAATTACGAACTAGCTAGCTAATTGGCAATTCGGCAAGTTACAGTTGAGTTTGTAAATGAATTTTTTAAAGAAGTAAAACAACCTACAAGTTAGCGGAAGAGCGGCGGTCGAACAGCGTAACACAAACGTTGTTTTATAATGTTACATTTAAATTATTTAAATTCGATTGGTTAATCGTAAACTCGGCAGAAGAGAGAAGGTTTTTGTGCTTCATCGTACAGTTAGGGAATTTATCAAATAAATTATTCGACTAGCCACGTTTTAAAATTATTTTTATAGCCAATGGCAACGGGTGTGAGCAGGATCAAAGTGGTGATAAGATATTTGAAATCTTTATCGGAGCTCTGTTACTAACAGTTTCGACTGAATTTAAACAATATATGATCATAATAATAACGTAAATTACTCCTACAATACTCTCGAGGACATTTTTCATTTGTTTGATTACAGTATTTTATCCCGTTTTAGAAACAATAACTTCTGTTTCTTATCACACACTTAATGGGCAATCAATATCAAAGTCGCCCGGAATTCACTGCTAAAGTTGTGTGTATTCCCAGGCTAAAAGACGTGTCTTAGCAATGTAAATGAACGGAAGAGAGTGCCCGCTCTTCAACTCTAAAGACCTTCTCGAATGAAGTAAAGGGAAATAGGTTATTCGGAAAGATTAAAAGAAATCTCTTTTCAGTTTAAACGATGCTTACCGTGTCAGTGCGCACAAAATATTTTTTACGGAAATTGCTATTACTCTTTTCGTGAAGATCAGTTGACCCCGGTTAAGACCCAGAAAAGGATGAACTATAGCCTAATAATAACAATGACCAGTAGTTAATGGAATTGTAAGGTTTTTTTTTCTCTTCTCGTTTTACTAGACTTCTTCGAGGATGAGTACAAGTTAGAAAAATACTAGACTAGAACATCCAGATTACCAAACTAATTTAGTCTCAGATTACATCTGATTCCACTGTACTGTTGTTCGCCCTACAAATCCACGTGATATTATCCCTGAAATCTGATATTAAAATAACAAAAATGAGATTCGAGAAAGAGATTTATTATGGCACGACTCGTTATGCTGTAAAAAAAATGTTGTTCTCTTACTAAATAGTGTATTAGAAAGTAAAAATAACAAAGTAAATATGATAAAAACCACGTTTTAAGATATAAATACCTCGTGTGTTGAAAGTAATATGTGATTTTAATCTACTGGTGGGTATTCCAAAACATTTTACAGTTTTAACGGATCTTTTTTCATCCTTTTGGGTTTGCGAAAAACGTGACAGTGGATCACACAAAAATCGTTACGTAAATAAACGGGCTGTTTGACTGATGCTGAACGGCAGACAGTATAGTTATCTCCGTCTTCCTGCCGTCTTCAACGCAACTTGGAAAGAGAGGCTCGAATCTGTCAGACTGGCGCGCCGAGTGTCAGACAATCAGGGGATCAAAGAGGGTATCTTTTGTCGTCCACTTACACGACGTCACAGGTAGCCAACATTAGTGACACCTGAATGTGAGAGGTTAAGGAGTCGACGGTTCGATGGGGGGTTTTTTTCGAGGGGAGGCGGCTTCGCGTACTCGTATAAGAGGACTTCAATACCAGCACTTCAATACGCTCCAACTCACGGACCCCGGAGGTATACCGACACGTGCTCGATATAATTCCTGCGTTAAACTTTGCAGTCAAGCTGGTATCTACTGAGGCTTGTGGACCGCCAGTTATGGCGCGTTTTTTGGACCCTGGCTTTTTTGGCTCTCAGAAACTGACGGACAGCAAGGATATACATTTTGCTCTTACAAAACACAATGATGAATTTAAAGGTAAGCAGAAGCTATATGAAAGAGAAAATTGTTAAGAATTTGTTCTTTCTATCACCCTTATGTTTTAAATGTGAATAACTATAACAAGTCCTAATTTTAATTATTGTTATCAGTAGATATATGTCACGACAACAGTAATTTGTGGAAAAAAGTTAAACCTCCATGAAAATATACATTCTTCACAATTATATATTTGAAATACATCTGAAATAATAAGTCATCTGTGTTGTTTCTGTTCATTGAGAATTTCAATTAGTTGGACGGAAAACATTCTAAGAAAATTATGTATATTTCTAACAAGTTTCTAAATTTTTTGTGGTTCGTAGAGCGTTTGGGTGAGCCTGCAAGATCATCTTCCGAACCGGACAGAGTAGGCCTTGCAGAGGGCCAAAGGAAGAGGAAAAGAACTATTTTCAGCCGCGCTCAACTATCAGAACTGGAGCGAGCCTTTGTATTGACGCCTTATCCAGACATTACGTTACGCGAAAGACTGGCAGCACTCACACACCTTCCTGAAAGCAAGATACAGGTAAGCGTTACCTAACACACACCCATTTCTTAGAATTATTTGTAATTCAACAAGATAATGTTTTTTTTTTTAACCGTTCATGCTATCAGTTATACCTTATAAAAAACGGAATTTATATCTTGTTTAATAGGTGTGGTTCCAGAACAGACGAGCACGAAGTATCAAGAGCGGCAGGCTCAGCAAACCATTACGGAGGAGTCCCGGTAGAGTGGGTCCCAGTGTGACCTGTTTTCCCCCACCTAGTCTCCCATCCCCTGGACCCACCTTCACTCCGGTCACATCAGGGGAGCTGGGCGGATCAGAGCCAAGCCGGGGTAACGGTGGACAGCATTTGTTCCCAAACTGGGTCAGACAGTACAACGCTCCCATTGCCCATCACCACCTGCAACCCCATCCACCCAGCTCTCCTGACCTTCCCGAGTCGTTGCTGTGGGAGGATGCCCACCACCCCCACTCGGGGCCCCTTGCATCTCCAGCAACCATGGTGCGGCAGGGCCAACCTGCCCAACCGCGGTGGGAGGAGTTCGGCCAGTCGTGCAATGCTACCCCGGCGTACAGGCGTCCCAGGCTCCAGCCTTACTCAGCTACCCAGGGTGGGTTCAGCTGTCCCTCTGTGGACCAGGTGGTTCCTACAGATCCGCAGCAGATGTACTGGGATGTCCCCATTGGGCAGGACCATCATCCCGTGATTGGGCCCCAGACCTCACTTGGGTACATATCTGACTTGATCTATAATGCCGCTGTTGTTACAAACCTGATGGATTTCTGATACCCTAGCACCGTCCATGGCATCATCCCGTATCCTGCACGCATTCAGCAACAAACCGGTCCTCCTCTTTACCTCTACCACCCTGCCCACACAATTACTGCCATCCACCCTCCATGCCTGGGGAGTGGTTTCAGTTGACTGCTGTGTGTAACATTTATTTAACATGATTTCATGAGTTTTACATGGCATTTCATTAAATGTCAGAGCAAATGTTTTTTATGAACTGGGGATAAAAAAAGAATATTGTGTATGTAGATAAGTTTGTAAACTATGTATTTATTTAGATGTCTATTTTAAGATACTGTTATGGGTGACTATTTTCTATTTATTTTAGTGTCTGAACCTGTTTTTCCCATTATTGAAAAAAATAAATCTGAAGTATCAATCAAATTAAATCACTGTGTTGTCAATGTTTTGTGTTGGTTAATTGGTTTTAAGAGGCATTTCTGTCAATTGCAACAATGTCTAGAAGAGACCTACTCAGTCCTTGAGTGGAATAAAGAAATTATGGGAAACCAGTAGAATTGGAGTAGAAACACCTTCACTTAAACTCAAAGAGGAATATTATACAATCATAAACCCCTTTGACCTAATCATGTGAACAAGCCCCAAAATTAAGGGGAGATTTGCCATCAGTAAACGATTGACATGCCGGTTTATTTCCAAAGATATGTTCAGGGTGTTCCCAGACACACTGTGCATCATTACAAAGCAGCAGATGCTGCTCTCCGACACATTTAGTAGAATTTCTGCTTTCTGAAGCATTGTGTTACAGCTAAACAACTAATTGTTCTACGTGGATAATTGTGATCATGGATGCTGTCCTTAGTATATTGTGTACTTCAAGAATATCTGGCCCTCCATTCTGGATGGATTTGTTTTTTCCCTCTATAATCTTTCGAATATAACCTGATTATAATCATTTGCTTGTACAGAGAGACTACTGCAAATAAGTCTTTTCTAAATAACAAACATTTTTTCCCCCATAAATATGGACAGATAGATGGCAGACAAATAATAAGAAAAGGAAAAAAAACAAATTAAAAAACAAAGCTCAAAGTTCTATCAGCTTATCAGCGGTTTAATTCGAGTGGGATTTGAGGTTCTCAGTGCTGTATTACATATGAATTATTACGGGGAAGATATGACAGGAGCTCTAACAGTTTCGCTGACCTGCTGGACAGTGATCTCTGCATATCATAATAATCTCTAATACCAAATAATCTTTAAAAAAAAAAAAAACCTTAATCCATGTGTAAAATCTCAGTTCTTTGAAATATACTTTTCTCCCCCAGATAAAGAAACATCCTTTAATAGCAAACTGATATGAAAGGATATGAAACTGATGACATAATTTATTAAAATAAACTAGAGGAAAAAATGTGATCCTGAAGGAAAGGTGTCGATCATTTTCTAAGACAGTGCCCAGTAATCTAAAAGCTATCCCACATTCAAACTGTTTAATAGAATTGTCAAAGCAGAACAAAGGAATCGTTTAATCTAATCAGGGGTGAAATTGATTTATTTATGTCCACAGTAATTTTAAATTGAAAAACCTGAACGGGCTGACTAAAAAACTTTGAGGATATTGTTTATCAAGCTGCCAACATTACATGACATATTGAAACTAGAGTACATTCGTACGGAAGTGATTGTGTCGCACAATCAGGCCGAATGGCAAAAAAGCGCAGATTATTTGATGATTGCTGCTAGGGGGTGCAGAGTTCGTCATAGCACCTCCTTTACTGTAGCACAATCTTTTATATATATATATATATATATATATATATATATATATATATATATAGTGGCCATAAGGTGAGTATTTTGGCGCATTCATACTTCATACGTTCCCTTCAAAGCCACATCATGATCTGGAAGTGATTTATTTGGAGCGTATTATGATTGTTCATAAACTTTACAAGTGTTTATAAGAGTATAAATAGGTTTTAGGTTATTGGTTGTGACAGAGTTTTGGTAATTCTTCTCTCCTATCAATAAATAGCGAGAGAGAAAAACAATCGACGCAGAAAACGTGTAAAATTTCCCAAGGTGCTTTGGGACGGCTGGCTGCGTTCAAACAAAGATGGCTGCTTGTGTGATAAGACGGGGTTTGTTATCGACAATTAGTAAATACAACAAAAAACACACTCTTCGACTTTTAAATATTGACGTTAATAGTAGACATGAACTAAACAGACTGCGTTTGCCATGTTTAACATGCAGTATTGTCCCGACGCGTTCCCTGACATCACGGTAAGCAATTTAATTTTATTACCTCAAATTATGTATCTTATTTGATTCCGTTGCATAATAGATTATGCAACGTTTGTTCCACGACCTGTGACAAACACCAGTCAAATGTATCCGAAACTAAACAAAAAATGTACTAATTTTGTTGTCGGAGTAGTTCGTTGACGAAACAAGGTCAGTTTATCTGAGCGCGCCAGTCGTGTCAGTGTTGTTCAGCTGACCTATTACTCGAAGTGAGCTAAACGCGGCGCGCCTTGGCTTTAAGTTTTAGGATTTTTGTACATTGCAACGTCGAAATCAAAACTGACGTATAGCTATTTCTAAAGCATGTTACCTTGGCTACCAGTGTGACTGTCTGACCTGTCACATTAAGTTTAGAACCTAACAAACAAGTATTAATATTAATTGAACAACACTGAGCTTGTCACTTTTGTCCTGATGAGATTAAATGCATTTCGCCGAGAAATTATATAGATAGTACGACTTTAATTTGTGATTAAGTGAAATATAGGGTGATAGTAATGGGTAACGTTATGGGTAAATCAGTTGGCAAGTTGTTGAAACGAAAAGGATTGCACGATTAAACCAAATTAATATTATCGGTAAATGTGTCCCGGATTAATGTACGGAAATACAACGGAGAAAATGTTAAAATGTACGACAATATCTGGCACACATAAGTCTCACAAGAGGTCGGTTCTTACAGGGTAAGATAATTTTAAGAACATCAAAAAATTTAATGAATAAAAAGGATTTAAAATAAAAATCAAGAGACAAAACAGTGGTAAAGGGGCTTCAGATAATTTTAAGGCATCAATAAAATTAAGAAGTCTTTTTGCTGTTTTCTTCTTCATAAACAGCAGGGATTTGTGGTATAATGCAAATTCTTTCTTTAAGTAAATAAAGGTTGTGTTTTAATACATTTACATTTGTGGATGAAGAATTTACCCAAGATAATTTAAATATTTAAAAGCAGATCATAGTTTTTGTCCTTCGTTATAATTCCAAATGTGATGTTATCGCTAGTGAAACTGGAGGGAGACTGGAGGTAAGGCTCCAGCCAATCATACAAGTCACACCAGAACGTGTTAATGTAAGGGTAGAAGAAGAACAAGTGATCCGTATTCTCTACGTCCCCGTCACAGATTACCGGAAATGAGAAATATCCAATTTCCTGTAGAAAAATCAGAACGGAAAGCCAAAAATGTTTTTTTTCGCGTTCAAGTCACTTATATACCTAAGTATTTTAAATAGTTATCATACAAAATACTCCTCTAAATTTTAAGAAGCACAACACATGACACAATTTGTTCGTCCGTTTTGACGATTGAAAGGAAATAGGGAACTTATATTTACCCTAAGTGTCAGTGAATATTTTATAAATTCATTTGCCAAATTAAAATGAAATTGTGGTATTTTACACCGATAGTTACATCGTTCACATTCAAATTCCAATGTAGGATATTGAGATTATGTCAGTGTGAAATGTCATGTATACATTTATACTTTGTACTAGCATTTTATTCTTGTAATTTTCTTCTTAGTTCCAAAGTTCACGTCATTGGGGAAATTATTTTCGCGCTAGAGTTAATTAGAGACGCTAGAGAGCGTTAAGTACTTGAGGACTGGATTAATTAAATTTTCCTATGGAGTGATATAGTTAAATATAATTTGTCAAACAGCGAAATAAATTAATGTACTGACAAATAAGAATTAAAGATCAAATTTGACACTTAAAACGATCCATAATTTCAGCAGGATGCGATGCAAGTCTACATGTACCCCATTTAATAAAGCATCAACCCTCAGAGAAGAGCTAGAACACGATGCCCATACCGTAAATGACACACAATGTGTGTACGTGACAGCAAGATGTTCTCATCTGCTGCAATTGCTCCACTGTGGTCAGACAGGGAGTAGTGAGAGATTGATGAGCACAGGTCTGCATTGCCACAAAGAATGTTCTGGCCTCACTTAAGTTTAACACACACACACAGCCTGGATTTAATTGGAGTAAATTACTGAAATTTTAATTAAAAAAACAAAAGCAGAAGTTTTGCTAGGGGGACACTAGAGTGTTTATTGTTTCACGTGTGAGTTATGACACTATATAAGTCCTGAAAGGACAGAAATAAATAAATAATTTATAATTTATTTAAAATATATATATATAAATAAATCAGAAATAAAGAGCAACAGTTTTGTATTTAAGTACATTTTTATTTAGAAAACCAGATAAGATTAGCGAATAATTTAAAAACAAGACTGTCGTATATACATCGGCAAGTGCTGTTATATTTATATCATGAGGGGTACTCTGCACCTAGCCTTTGTAGTCTCAATGGTGTGAAAATGATTAATTACCCAATCAAGTTTTGCAGCACAATAAGATCATACTTTAGATTTTGAGTAGGCATAATGTTAAAATCTACATTCTGAAGTGCATTTTAATATCTTCAATAACCAACATTTGTACATTCAAGCCCAGAATTCACTGTCAAGCTTAACATTGCTGATCATGGCATGACCAACTAAAAGAGCTTGTGAAGTCCAAACATTCAAGCAACATTAAAATGTTGTAAGTCTCTTGCTTTTTTTTTGTGTCACAAAAATAGCCAAAGAAACCATGTCGAATGTGTATATTGAAATTCTCCAGAAATTATTGGTTACAGCAAAGATTCATTCCCAGTGCCATTTTACTATATGTGTATATTGAAAGAGTTAGGCAAAGCCATTAGCTTGTCCTTGTTTTTCCATTCACCAGATTTCACTGGTAGGTTCCTTAAACATTTGTTGAATAAACTGTTTTGCGTATCCACCCTAAGATACACAACAGGCTTTTACCGTAAATTATCCAAATCAGTAATGGAAGGGGTCTGGTTCAAGCCCCACTGGTTTTGTAGATTGGGAAACAGGATATGATGATACAAAGTATTAAATGCTGCTTCCAAGTCAATGCTTGGAAGGATGCGCTGGGCATTTGCACCTTTTTAAATTAATGCTCAGAATACCCACTCAGGGTACTGCAAATACAAAAGCATTTTTACCTGGGAGCAAGCCAAAAAATACTAATTTTTTAAAAAAGCGGGAAAAAAAATTCAGAGAGGTAAAGAAACCACGCCGCAAATTCGGTCCGATCAATTGAATGCTTCCTCTTCGGATTTCAAAACTCTCGACTCCCCGTGCTTAAGGACAAAGAATTTGTCAGGACTCAGTCCGTACTTCTCCATTGCTTCTGTGAGTTTTAAGGGAGGCTCCAGGTAGTACTGTAAAGGAAAGAACAGTAATGAAATGCCAGAAAAGAACTTTGCCACATGGCCAGCCCGTTTAGGAATGGACAGACAGGGTAAGAGAGAGGCTCTGAGAAACTGTGTTGAATCGGTCTATGGCGCCTGCGTGGATTACAGTACCTGCAGGCAGAAACAACAGACAATGGCCTTATTTAACCAACGGAGGAGGATAATTGCAAGGCTAGAGCTTGTTCAGGCAGCTGATAAGCTTAGAAGAAAGAAAAACGTACTGATCGCATACATTGTGGCAGGACTGCCGTCATGCAAAACCCCACCAGATTAGTTCAGATGACTTCCTGCTCCAGGGCATTGGAATGCATACCACAGAGAAACAGCAGAAAACAGTAACAGAGCAGTTAGCACACCACCACCTTTTTTTTTAAAAACACAGTGAAGGCCAGGATTTGGAAAGAAACCAAGGCCGATGAGGGAGGTCAGCCATCTCAGCAATACTTTTATTATTATTTTAAATTGCCTGTACGGTTCTTTTTTTCGTTTTAAAGCTGAGTTTTGCAAACCAAATTACTATTTTAAGTACTATAAAATCTGTTCTAAGGTGGCTCCACTCTGTTCACTGCTACATAAACATACTAGGGCACTCAATTCACACCAATGCTAAGAGACCCCATAAATGGACAATAAGGGTGGTCTTTGTTAACTCCACACGGTGCAAAGCACATCATTTCCTTCATTATTTTACCATTAAACTTTTCCTCGTTGCTTCAAAGATTAGGCTTGCACAACCACAACCTCAAACACACAACTCACCACCCCCAAATGCCAAATCCATTTTTGTAAGGCATGTCTAACATAAAATTAAAATAAAAAACACCTCCCTCTATATAAGGTCGAGGGAACTGATTTAGGAGGCTGAGATGGAACACTACTTGAAAAACAAGCTTGCAGGTTTGAATCCCTACGAGCTGGATTTCGCAGGTTTGAATCCATTCGTTAATTGCCGATTTGGTAGGAAACGTAGCCACGGGCATAGAAGCAGCATTTCTGCACCCAAGTTGGCTGTGTTTATACAACAAAACAAAATCTTGCACCTTTCCTCTGAAATTTCATATTTAAATGAATTACAAAAATCCTGGTAATCATTAACAGAGTACAGAAAGGTTTAGAACGACCCATGCTTTGGTGTAAAGAAGACGAATGCTTTTGAAGGCTGACAGCGCAGCTGCTTTGGATGTGCAGAGCATTTACCTCATAAGCTAAAGCAAAGGTCCCCCAGTGGATTGCAACAGAGTGCTTGGCCTGAATGTCCATGTGGATCTGCACCGCTTCCTCTGGGTCCACATGCTGCGACTTCATGACATATCTGAGCGAAAAACGGGACAATCAGTTGACGGTTCTCTAGAAAAAAAATGGCAGCCGCAAATACAGGCCCCTCTCACGTCGTCATTTACCTTGGCAGGTACGCTCCGATGGGGATGGCGGCCAGGTCGAAGGGCCCGAAGCGCTTCCCGATCTCCTGGAAGACGGAGCAGTAGCCCGTGTCCCCAGCGAAGAAGAATCGGTTGAAGGGCCCCAGGATAGACCAGCTGGCCCAGAGTGTTTTATTGTCGTCGGTGGGTGTGCGCTTGCACCAGTGCTGAGAGGGTGTGCAGACGAACGTGACCTCGTCGTGCCCCGGGACGCAGTTTTCCTCCCACCAGTCCAGCTCGATGACGTTCTCACAGCCGCACTTCTGCATCCAGTCCAGCAGCCCCAGGGGCACGAACCAGCGCAGATCCCCGCCGAAGCGCTCGTTTAGGCTGGCCACCGAGCCGGCGTCCAGGTGGTCGTAATGTGTGTGGCTGATAAGCACGGCATGGACCTTGGGCAGCTGGGTGACAGTGCAGGGCGGGTCTCGGAAACGCTTGGGCCCCATGAACTGTAGTGGTGAGGCCCGCTGACTGAAGACAGGGTCGGTCAGCACCACCAGGTCATCCATCTCCACCAGCACCGTGGCATGGCCCAGCCAGGTCACTCGCAGCCCAGAGCCGGTGCAGCCTGCCTGCTGTGGATTTTGGACAAAGTAGGGCTGCAGCACTGGTAGCTCCTGGTCCAGTACCTGAGTATCAATTACAAAAAACACACGCATGTCAGAGCACAGGAGGCTATTCCAGTCTATTAAGAACAGTATATATTTAAATCGGATGTCAAATCAGAAGGTCATGAACCATGCTGGTTCACAGCATTCACTGGATCAAGTTTCTAACAGGCAATGTCACAGTCAGAACTACAAGGAGTTCCAGCCACGCAGAAAAGCAAATGCATATTCTTTGCCACCGGTATTCCATTTCTCACAACCGAGCACCAGCTTTCCGGAAAACTCAATTCAAAACGACAGCTTCTTACAGCGATTTGTTCATATGTTGCTAAAATGACAACGGCATTGCAAAACAATTCAGAGAATGGGAAACTTTGAAAAAGTTCACTATGAATAACTGGTAGTAGAAGAAAAACAGACAATAGAGTAAACATCAGCTACAGAGTAGGACAGGTGTCTTGGCTTTCTGTTTCTTATAAATTGTTATAAGAGAATTGAACCTTCATCACAGGAGGCAGGGGTTGTTCTATGAGCTCAGCATTTGGGTGATGAAAATAAATAGTTGGGAGACGCCTTTGAACAAACTCCTGTGTACTTCAGAAACACGTTTGCGTTTCTCCTTCACTGTCGCATGCTACAAACCTAATACTCTGAAACTAGAGAACCTGAAACTTGCACTGACCCTGAGAACAATAAAACGCGCCAAAACACACACCTATTGTACTATGTTTGTAAGCACAAACATACTTCCATCCAAACCACAAAATTGACTAATAATCAGACTGACTTAAGATAGAAATCTGTCAGATGATCAAACCATTCAATGTGACATTTTGGAGCCAAACATGCTACGCCAGGTTGTGATCTAAATATATAGATCTGGGACTAGTCATGAAGACAACTTCCAAGCTGAATAACTCTCGGGCACCCAAGAATACTAGCCAGTCCCAAACCAGAGGGATCCTATGTAAAACCAGGTCCTTCCAGAAACGCTACAGAGAAAAGGGAGGGCTGAGGACCTACTTCTTTAGAGCTGGGGACATTGCTGTTGTTCTTCTCCAACACGAGGAACCTGAAGAGGGTGGAATAGGACGGGAACGTCCACGTGGGCCACGGGTTGACAAAGCGGCCATGCCCGTCCCTCCTGGACTTGGTGACGTCCTCCTCCAGCCGATAGTCAAGGCGGAAGCTCTTGCGCGAGGAGTGGGATGAGCTGCACTTCCTGGAGTCGTGCGCGGGGCTGTCCTGGGGCCACACTGCCGACTCCTCGGTACTGTCCGCCCGCGAGCCTCGCTGCACTAAGCTCCACTCCTCCTCCACATTCTCCTCCATGGGCTCACCAGACACTCTGGGCAAGGGAGGACATATTTCACAGTTATGCAACCATCAGAGGGGCACCTTTTAAAAATGAACATTCCCCAAGTCCACAGAACAGCCATTCATTATGCAGGGTCCCTCTATATTAAAACGGAGGTTTTATTAGTCAAATCCCCACCCCTAAAACAAATGACTGAAGCACATAAACAGTTAAGGCAATATTCACAACAGACATAACTGATATGTTTGTCTTGGATCATTATGGACAAGACACAAAATGGGTTTTGTGACCAAACTCAACAGCCTCTTCCAAATATGTGCTTAAAGACTGGTAGAGCAGACGCGAGTGGTGCATACAAATAAGTTTGAGGGTAAAGGTACTTCATGCCAGATCTCTCTTTTTCAGTGAAAAATATCCATTAACCATCAGCAAAGCAAATGCATAAAAACCTCAATGTGCTCGCTTTGTCGAGGGATTTCAGCCCAAAAGCTGAAACGGTTTCTACTGCATAGAGGCACAAATTCCAAGAAGGCTAGTCGTATATATACTCATATTCAGGATAGTTACACGCAAGTCTACAATCAAAAAGTCGACAACGTATGAAGAAAAACAGAAGACAAGCCCACCCCCTCTCTTTTAGGCACTAAACAGAAGGCAAAAGTATAAACTGCAGATAGTATACCGAGAAACGAGGGCCGTAAGAGATTAGGAACGGGAAAAGGAAATTTGGAGAGCCTTTGAATATCTCACAGTGGCTGTCACCGGTGAAACATCTCTCTCTTGCTGATAAGAGGAAGGAAACAGGTAGCTTTTCAGAACGGCTTTGGTGAGACAGCTTCCACATTCAACTTCACTGCGATAACAAAAGTAAATAATTTCAAAAGTGTTTTGAAATGTAGTTCCATGCAGGCCCAATCAAGGTCACCAAACTGGTTTATGGGCCATACAAAATAAAATTAAAAATTAAAAATTAAAAGCTGCATTACACTATCAGTAAACATCACCACAGATACAAATCTCTTAATAGGATAGACACAAAGCAGTTTTCAACAACAGATCTGTAATGGTGCGGTTTAGTTGTCAAATAAAGTGCAAGACAAAGACGACAATAATTTCATCCTTGAACACAGAACGTGGTAAACGTGAAAAGAAATGCAAATGCCCCACATGCGAAATTAGAGCATTTGGTGATTTTACCGTTTGATGTGTCTGGTTTTGAAGCACCCGTCTGAACGTTTGGTCGAAAAGCATAGCTATAGAAAGACGGTTTCATCCAAAGTAGATACTGCAACAAAAGCTCGCATTTGAGAAATTTGTATGAGCAATATCTGCGACCGATATCTAAAACGACACAAAGGAAGCCAACAGTTCCAACAGCTGTTCAATAACTGAGAAATCATCATCATATCATTAGCAAATAGTCTAATTAGATCATATATAACTTATCATTAATAATACAAATACATCAACTCAAATTTCAGTTAATCTGCCCCAAAACCTGATCTTCAAAACCACGTCTATATCGCATTATTTTTTCATATACAATACCTCAAATATTCCAGCACATTCAAAAACGTGAATGTAAATCCAACGTTAGTACGACATCTGAAGAGAATGCACAAAAATCCCCAATTGAAATTTATACACGGGTCTTTTCAAATGCGTTGTGCCCGCTGCATCGCTCGGATCAGTAACAAAGTAACCAGCAAGCGTTGTGACGTGGTGTCAAAGAAATGGATCACGTGAGGACGCCTAATAAGGCAGTCTATTGATACGTTTATTACCATTTCAGTAGAGGAATATACATATTTAACCCCCTGGGTCTCATCAACGTATGTTGCAAAAATATTAATGCTAGATAACGAGTGCATCATCAAGGGAATTGCGGAACAAAACTAGAAAAATAAACAACCCTAAAAGAGTCATAAATTCCACCCAAGGGAGTAACAGGCAAATGAGTAATTTATTAATACACGGTAGATTAAATGGATCAGTAAATGTACCAAAGTCCAAAACGATTGCGCATTAACCAATCATACTGTATTTAAATGTAAAGCTGGTACCCTTTTCCGTCTCGTGTACCATGTTGTGGAAACATTGGGAACTATTTAACAATGAATAGGCATTTTAATGTGCTTTTACGATTTTCCGCAAGTTTGTTCGGTAATTCCCCGTTGTAAGTCACTCAACTAATTTAGCATCGGACAGTAACAATGTAATTTCACTTGCTTACACTTAATGCTTATTTCAGTCGATTTATTTTTATTAACGACATTTCACTTGAGTAGCTTTCACGTACTGTGTTAAATTTAATCCTTTTTATTATTATTCCCATTTAGAATTTTCTATTGCTATGCAAAAAAACACCATGTTTCTGAGGTACTTTTCTAAGTAAAGCAGGGATTTAATTACAGGCGTTTAATGCAATTACGCCCGAATCTAAGTACTTAAATAAGACGAGCTACAGTAGTCTCAGTAAAACGTTTATTTCGGCTGATGCCAATAGCTAGTCAATATCGGTCAGTACAGCTAGTAAATTAAATGGTAGGCTAAATATTTGTTTAAAAAAATTAAAATAAAATAAGGCTGGGGCAAGTTCTATAAAGCTTCTCACATATATAAAATTACTAACAAAACATTACTTAAACCCAAACTAATTTATAAACCAAACAACATTTATATTTAAATCTCTGAGAATTACACACCACCAGTCACCTTTCTGAGCGGTCTCCCTTGCTCGTTTTGTCTTTCGGACAAGAGGTTGCGTGGTGCGATGTCCTCGTCGAAAAGGACAAACTGCGGGTTATTTTGTAAAACTCGCGGCATGATGATAAATACAACCCCACCGTACACGTTACTCTGAATAGAATGTCATGGTTGCCAACCATATTTCATAACCAAAGGCAGGCGTTAGAAAAGGCAAATGATCCCACTTTCTGAACCACTTCCTCACTTAGCATGTTCATACGTGCACATGTCTGCGTTGTGAAGTAACTTGTAGCCATATTGGTAGGGCGAATTACGCATTCATGCGTTAACATAAACAGTTTGCATTTCAAAGTACTAACCATAACGTCCAAAAAGATGTTCGCAATATGTTTTAATTGTGAAATGTACCTATACCCACTAATGTAACCACTCGTCAAAAACCAATCACTCAATTAAAATAATGGATTTTTCCCCCATGAACTCACCTTGCTGTGTCACACCCTAAAAATGCATGAGGAAAATGTTGTCCTCCAGTAAATCGACTTTAGGTGCAAATTCATACCACAGCCATAGAGAGAAAATACGTATTGCGGGCGCTGGAAAAAGCACACCTCCGCAATTTCCCTGCACTGTCAACCACTTCCACTACTTCTATGTTGATCAGTTATAGGAGTTGAGGCTCTAGAGTCAGCTGATGTCCGTACATGCGCACAAAGCAATTTGTGGATTGACAGAATGGCGGCGTATACGCGCTGCCTGACTTTAGCTGGGAAATATTTCATCAATAGGGGCTTTTTGAATGCCAGCGCGTTGAGAAGGGTAAGAGTTAATTTCTCAAGAAAGCGTTAAAGTATCTTTCGAAAAATTTGGCAAGCTAGCAATAATATTCTGTTCATAAGACGGGGAAATATGTAGCAAATTGCGTCCGTATTGCCTTTGCTGAACACAAGGACAGTCACTCATGAGTTGCTTGCAGGCGAATACAAGTTTGTAAAATTAAATTTCCTTTCCCTTAACGTGTTC
>JAOVYW010001220.1:0-16543 GCA_025775045.1 Hiodon tergisus | reverse complement strand
AACAATTCTTGATCGTAGATCCTCTGAAAGCTCTTTTTGGCAAGGCATGGCTCACATAAGCGTGTGCTTCTTGTGCAAAGCAAACTCCAAACGTTTGAGGGGTTATTATCAGTCAAAGTAGCTGTAGTCCACACCTCCAAACTCATTTTCTTAACGTGACTCCAGGTGTGCTAAAACCGGACTCCAATTAGCTTTTTTGAGGTCATTAATTCAAGGGTTCACTTACTTTTTCCACTGCCATTTTGAATGTTGAATAAGTGTGTTCAGTAAAGACATGAGGGATCAGAATTAATTTTGTGTTATTATTTTAGACACATTATATTTGTCAATACCCTTGACTTAGATGATCAGATCACATTTTATGACAAATTTATGCAGAAAACCATGAAATTCCAACAGGTTCACATACTTTTTCTTGCCACTGTATATAAAGTCACAGTCTGCAATTGGCAAGTTTCCTCTGATTTGGAATCATAGGACGCAGTCTTTACACGGGCAAGTGCCTTTACCGACTGACTCCCAAGGTCACTTACCACCATAAAGCCTACCCTGTCACCAGATTTCCAGGTCCCTGTCAGTACTCTTGGGATGGGGCTTGTATGTTATAAAAGCGTGTTGAGTTAGTTGGCTGCCTGTTCGTCATAGTGAGGCATTTATTATATGCATGGTATTTACTTAAAGTATAAAGGGTTAAAAATGTGTTTTGGTTCACAATCCTGCTCATGGAGGTTTAGGTTGAGGTTGTAGTTTGAATTAGTGTATTGCTCTGTAACTATGCTTGATAGATCATAAACAGTGGAACGTAGGGGGGCACTTTTAAATGTATTCCTTTACAGAATACAAATGACTTAGTATTGATATTATCAATATAATCTTCAGTATAATCTATTACTCAAATAAGTAAAATAAAAATGTTTAATTGCTTTTAGATTACTTTTTTGTAAATTGAAGAGCATGTAATGTAAGGAGTTAAATCCGTACTTTACAAAAACCTGTCCTTACTATAGTATGTGCTATAGTATGTATAATATGTCCCGTCATGCCATGACCTTAACATTAGATTCTCACTTAGTCTTATTTTAACAGTTTTCAATCACTCTTTAATTGCAATAGACACACATCACAACAGAGGTACAATACCTCAAATACAGTGTCGTGAACTGAAACTCACGAGCCCCAACAGATTATCGCAGTTTCTAGCTATGCCGTTCTTGCAAATCCCTCAGTTTACTAATTTTTGTAATCTGAATACGTACGCCATTACAATTATTCCTTTACTCGCCTGGATCCATGTCAGGAACGATAAGCGCACTTCACAAAAGTGTTCCTCCCCAAAGTGCTCAAGTTTCATAAATTATATTTCAAAATATAATGACAGAGAGGACTGAATGATTTATACAGCTACATGCGTAGGGAGATCCCCACAAAGTCCAAATAAATGCTATTGTCTGGGAATTTGTACAGAGCATGGGCAGTGTTGTGATTGACTTTATTAGTTTTAATAAACTGGTATGTGTATGCATGTGAATAATAAGCAAATACAGTCAATGTAATGATATCACTAATCTCTGCGGTATTGAAAGGATGGCGACTTGCCCCTAAATATTCAGATTTCTGAGATGTCTGGTATTCAGCAAGAGAACAATATCTCATTAAAACAAGACTTGTGTCTCCTGTTGTATTTTATTATTTATTATAATCTGGACAAAATGTGTAAATATTGGCCAACTGTATTAGTGGATAATAATCTGTGTTTTGGCTCTAAGATCTTCTCTTTTAGCATTTTAGCAAATGATTGCACCAGAAAGAAACAATGTGGTGCATTAGAGCACTATAAACTGATGCTGTAAACCTATAATGTATTAAAAACCAGTGAATGATGAGATACATTTGGCCATTACTTATCCATACTTTCAGAAATAAACCTTTTTTATTTTAAACTAGGTGTGACTTCACAATGAATCCACATGTTGTTAAAAGAAAGGATAAGACTAGTAACGATTCCCATGTGAAGTAAAGTTTTTCTCTGAATAAGGAGTGTTTTTTCCCCCCATGCTGGGAGAGGGAGAGACAGTGCCTCTCAGTTCTCCGCACGGAGCGGTGAACAAGTGCAGCTTTGTGCGAGAGGGCGCTGGGGTGGGCGTTGCTGAGCGGACAGGAGAGGGGCAGGATTGTGGGCAGGCTGGAGCGCGGTGCTGCGCTCAGGAATGCCAGACGAGATGGCAGTCCTGCTCTCTGCTGCTGGTTGCCTCTGACAGAGCGGTAGTGTTTCACCGTCACCCCGGCTCTCGCAAATCCACCGCCCTTCACCAGGAACACCACGTGGGTCCTCCCCCCACAGGAGAGAAACTGCCCCACCACTGGGTTTTCCAATGCTGACTGTATAATTTAGTTTTCCTCTGTGGGTAATGTAGGTGCTGCAATGGGGTTAAAGGAGTCTAAAAATTATACAAGGTGTTTGCTTGGTTCTAGAATACTTGAACATAGTTGCCCCTTGTTCTTATTCACTATTAACCCATTATATCATGCAGCTGTGATCGTGTTTTTTGCTCTGGGTAAGCATGTATGAACTAAAGGAATAAATATTCATTGTTAGATAATTAACATTTTTCCTCTTGTCAACATGGCCTTGTTTTAAAAATAGGTAGCGTTGCATTTTAGAATGAAGACAGAATTTTCTTACTTTTGTATTGTTTGGTATCATTGAATAAGTATCTTTGTTGACCTTGTATTTAAAAGGGGCTACCGGTATATCACCAGTGTTTAAAATGTAACTGTGTTTTAATGATGGAAGGATTTTATATACTTTTAAAGCTCTGGTACAAACACTTCTCCCAACTTTTTCAGAGAGAACAAGCAAACGGCTAACATTTTGTATTTGTGTAGGAATGTGTTTTTTTTGTTTTTTTCTCTCCTTCCTTCTTATTTAATTTTGTTTCCTGGCTGTCCTCATCGTTCCAGATGGAGTTGACCGGACATCAACGATCTGAATATGGAGTGAGGAGACCTGGGGAGATGGAGCTGGCCAGGAGGCTGAGGGAAGGGTCACCCTGAGGTCACACAGGTCTGCCTTACCAGCCCATCGGCTAAACAGCAGTCAACCAGAGCGATGTGGGGGTGGGGGGGGGTTGAGCTCCAAAAACGCTTTTCGCCATTTCACACAAGGCTCCACATTGGCATGTTCCATCACTATGCAACGTTCGTCTGCTACTTTTTGTGAGGAAAAAGAAGAAACAATGTCATGTTTACAAGTATCAGGGGTTTTGAGAAAAACTACAATGAAAAGGTCCCCGTAAAAGGGACTGTGTTTGGTGAAAAAAACAAGCCAAAACTACAGCTATGCGTGGAAAAGTCTACTCAAGTGTTTTTGAGGGCGTTTGTGGACATGGCCTTCAGGTCAGGCCAAGCGGCTGGCAGTTAGAGGGTGGCACAGGGAAGGGGCATGGAGGCTGGGGTGAACCCTCGAAACAAAAGAGCAGTGAAGCCAGTTCCGGCATGTCCTCACCAGATAAAAAGGAGTCCATGCCTTGTCCAAAAACAAGCTAACAGACGATTACGCATGCATCTGGCTTGTTTGGTTTGTCGCTTGGTCATTTGCTATATGAGGAAGCAAAGAAGGAGAGTTTTTGGAGAAACTTTTCTTTGTACAGAGGATGATGACGACAAGCAGTTATACAAATATGTATTGTTTACATAGGACGTTACAATTGGAAGGTACCGAAACATTTTAATATTTCAGCTATGAATGTTATTTTTCTAAGCAATGGAATAGTACATGTAAACATATTTTGCCTACTTGCAGAGAAACTGAGGGACTGTGATTTGTGTTTCTGGTGTTGATTTTGTTGGTGTTAGAAAAAAGACGGGTGAAGAGAAAGTAAAGAAAGTAAAACAAACACGGAGGTTGTTGAGGAGGATGTGGAAGGGAAAGGCCTGGATAGTGAGATTATATTTTTATCGTGTTTCAGCATGTTTCAGTTAGAGTCAGAAGGGCATGATGGATGTTGTGTTGGGACAAATAAGTCAGTTATAGACAGGTGAATAACGCCCTATAAACTTTCTAGCCCTATACGCTATTTACATATATGATACACAAAATATATATATTTTTATATTTTCATTCCCATTTGCTGTGATTCTAAAACCAAGATGGTGTTGCACATTCTGTTTTTTTCACAGTAATGTAGAAAGGTGCCTTACAGGTTAGGTAGATTATTAATAGGTGTGCCAATGGCATTGATTTTGTTTGCATGTTACTGTCTAATTGCAGGCAGGTAATGGCGAAAACAGGCTCCAAAGGAAATTTTGGGGGAAAGTTTTTTCGAGAATCACTGATGAAAAATGTTAAATGCGTATGGAAACAAACGGTAATGAAATCCATTTCATAACATCATGTTAAAATCCCTCATCACAGAATTCTGTGTATAGTCGTTTTTATAAAGGTGTTTCCATTAGTTTTTAGCTCCGCCTGGTGGCAAAATTTAGTAAAGTGCAGTTGAACATTTTTATTAATTTAATATTTAGGCTTTAAAATTGAGCTTGACCTAATGTTTGTTTTTGTTTTTTTTGTTTTTTTTTACAGTTCTGTCTTAATACAGTGTTGGTTGCTTTTGGTTAATGACAAATAGCTTTGTACTATAGTGTTTTTTTTTTTTTTTTTTTTTAAATAAGCTTCAGTTTTCATATGTTAACAACAGATGCATTTTTGTCATGCTTAATAATGATTGCTATCTGTTGTAAATGTAAATTTTAAACGGGAAGTCTGGGGGTCCTATTTTGATAGACATTAAGGTCAAATATTATTTTGTGCTCTCTGTGCACTGTAATAACAGTATTTCTAAAACAATGCCAATTTATAGCGGGTATGACAGTGAGAGCGTTGTGATAGGATTGCCTCAAACAGTGATTCCAGTGACCTGATGGCCAGGTTGCCACCCATCGGTCCCATGCCTGTCTGAATTCTCCATTTTCATTTACGGAACTTCCTCCAATCGCTGTTCACGACCCAACTTGTGCTTTCTTCCTCCTGGCTTCCTCGACCTCTCCACTAGAAAATAAACTACAGTGAACTTTCCACCTAAGCAACACCTTGCACTGTCATTTGACCCATCCCCAAAAGAGAATCAATGAAGTCAAGGGCCCACAGTGCCTTGCTGCACTGTTTCCACACCTTAATTGATTAGATGACACAGTAAGTGCTTGTACTTGGTACAGTGTGTGTTCATAAGGCAAATTCAACACGATGATTTGGGCTGTGTAGGTTCCCAAATGAGTGTGAGATATGCTTTATAGTTTTCATAGATGTTCGGTATAACACTACTGTGTGTGTGTGCGCGAGTCAAGTCCTGATGTTGGAAATGTATTCCCCAGCGTTTTGCGTTTGGAATTTGAAATTTCAGTAGGCCTTCATGTTGGTGTATGATTTTTAAAAGCCCCCCCCAATCAATAGAAAATAGCTCAGTGACTGAAGCTGCATGGCAATAAAAAATTGTGTAACGCATGTTAACTTTGACAACATTTTTGGCATAGCTAGTAAACATTATGTGGCATTACATATCTCTTCAGAAGAGAAGATCGTAAATCTGAGAAGTTTGAATTTATGCATTCTTTAAAGCCACTTAATGTCACTGCCATATAAATATACTATTTTCAGATTTAAATGATTATTTATTCTTTTTTTTCCTATTACTTCTGCAGAGGTGATTGTAGTATTCATTAGGTGTATTATTTATGATACCATATGTATTACCTTGCTATGGCTGGTGACCATAAGTACATCTCAAGTTTTAACATAATTATTTTTTTGTTTGTTTATTTTGAGTTATGATTGCTTATCTTATTTTATAGTATGATTGGGGTTTGTGCTTTCTATTGATATATTATTGCTTATATTCTGGTTATCCAAAGCCCAAAAAACTTATTTCCAGTATAGACGTGTTTTGCCATCATACTTGTCCTCGGTGCATGCAGTCATTTGAATATTTGAATTATAGCTGTCAATAGAGTAAAAAGTCACAATTGAGCACTATACCTGAGAAAGCCTTTCCATATTCTACAAAAGCACTTTGCCATAGTGAAGAATTACAAACTACATTTGTTTTCTTATGTTAAGAATCCAGCACTGCCTGACCTTTCACTCGCATCATTTCAGACCCCTAATACTGGCCATGCAGTCCCAGTGGTGGCCATGTGAGGGAGCAGTTCCTGAATCGAGGCCACTGGCTCTCTTCATAGATACTGAAACAAATGAAACAGAATGGG
Organism: Hiodon tergisus; assembly: GCA_025775045.1. Classification (NCBI taxonomy): domain Eukaryota; kingdom Metazoa; phylum Chordata; class Actinopteri; order Hiodontiformes; family Hiodontidae; genus Hiodon; species Hiodon tergisus. The sequence continues at coordinate 10,282 of JAOVYW010001220.1, read as the reverse complement.
GGCATGCAAGTTAGGTTGTATAGCGAGTACATGAGACAGCTGCACAGTTGAGGTGTGTAGTGGGTGTATGTGATGGCAGGAACTCACTTGGCACGTTGCTAGTAGCTCAGATAGTTGTGATTATAGTGAATCTCAACGTTTTGAAAGTTTTTTTGTTTTGTTTTTTATGTGAGCAATATGAAATGGGTTCAAAAGCTCTTTGTTTTGCATTTAACTCATTTAAGGGCTCCCAGGCATAGTGATGCTTTAAAACTGCAGTATTAACTGAAATTCTAGCTTGGTATTCCAAAATTATTTAATTTAGTGTAAATCAAAACTATTTTTTTAAGCTTTGTTCTTCTCTTTGTAAGCTCTACACATTTTTCATTGTTCAGTGATGACACTTTCTTGTAAACCAGGCATCCTTACTGTAATGATATACTAGTGCTTTTCCATGCTCGTTTTCTGTTTATTCTCTAGAGCCGATGTCCTGTATTGACTGCAGGCTTTACATATATATTTGAAAAAAAATGTATGTAAAAAATAAAAAAATAAAAAAAATGTGAAAAAAGGAAAAAGGAAAAAAGTAATTTATATTTTACAGATGCATGCACAAGGCTGGGAAGTCATATTTAGAATAACAAATGGCAGTGCCTTTTTTGTACTCAGACATTTACCCAAAATGTAAATGATTTTATATGGACTTTAAATAATGATTATAGTAATAATAACTGCATAATTGAGCTGTGTTGACGGTGATAATTGCCCCGGATTCATACATAGTGCATATTTGATTTAACGACTATGGTGTTGATGTGTTACAGGCAAAATCTGAACAGTTCCTCTTGCTGACTTGTTAGCTCATCATGATACCGTGCTCTGTAGGTACTATGAATGCTGATATGAAGTTATAAGTATAAGCATCTGTACAACAAGCAGATGTATATTTGTCTGAATGCGTGTGCGCGTTATGTGTATGTGTAGACATATGTATGCAAGTCTGCTCTAAACGTTTACCAGTGTTCAGTTTCTTTGTTCTAAAAAAACGTTGTGAAACAAAAATCTGTGTGGAGTATTTGCAGTTCAAAAAGTGAACAATGGTGGCAGATGATACATTCTAAGGTCAAGCTAAGGTCAATCGTGCATTGCTGGTTCATTAATAGGGTTTCCAACTAGGGGGGAATATTTGGTTTTAACCATGTGAGATGGACATTTCAGGCACAGCATGGGTTTTGTTAAATATTTGTGAACAGCCACATAAATATTTACGTACATATGGAGTGTAAATGTGCATTTGGTTTAACTAAAGCTAAACTCTTCCCATGGAAATGCCACTTTTGTTGCAGATTTGTACACTTCCACAATGAAAGCATGCATGTGTGGTTTGAATGGACAGGAGAGTATGTATGTGTATTTTATGTGATATGTTGTTGTGTAGTTGGACAAGCACATTTAATGTTTGTTCTGTTGAGTGTGTTGCGCGCTTGATTTCAATGTTCAAACAACCACCGAAAAAAAAATTATTAAAGAATATGTCTTGAAAACGCTCTTGTGATTTCATTTTAAATCATATTGGTATTTAAAGAGTTTGTGTCTCTTCTCACTGATAGCATTAACCCATGAACACCAGTTTATCCTGAACCTAAACCTAGACCTGCCCATGTATTTCAAGAGGCATGCAAACTACATTATAAAAATGTGCAGTTTCACCTTTAAAAGCTAAACTCACATAAACAACACATACCTCAAGGGAAAATTCTGGACATGGGATAGACATACCATACTTTGGCTGACAGTCCAGACAACAGGTAATTAGACATTTAACAGTTTTCCATTCCCTGCCTCATTGTATTTATGTTGATAAACTCGCATATTACATTTGTCATTCAATTATTTTGATAACGTGCAGGAGTAATTTTAATAGCGGTAAATATAGAATATCACCAATGTGAGGTCTCTGAGGATCACAAACACAAATACTGACTAAACAGATGATTTTACAAAGTGGCAAAAAAGTAGGTAAATGGTTAAATATTGACCATTAACACTGCCAGTCCTCACCTAACTTAACCCGTTATGAAACATAACTGGAAATCAGAGGAGATGGTAATCTAAAATCTTGGAACTGTATAACTGGTTTTAGGTGGCTGAGGTGTGCTTGGAAAAATGGGAAAGTAAATTTATTTAAAAAGCATCAAGCAATGGACATTTTGGTCAAAATGTATTTTTTCAATTCTGAGCCGATAAGTCATCCAATAACCATGTGTGTTGGGTTAGGGTTATTCATCCAATAACCATGTGTGTTGGGTTAGGGTTAGGTAATATTTTTGCAACATATATGAGATCTCTCATCTGAGCAGTTAATCTTGGCAGAGATGAAACGCATTGTCATTGGCCATTTGTAAGAATAAAAAATTCCAATACAAAACATTTGAAATGTATTTATTGTATACTGAAATAATGAGTTTTGCATCATTTTTACTAAACACGTATATACTGTGAATTTTACACAGATGTATAGATTTGTCTCTTAAACCCTCTTAAAATAAACATAGTAGTGAGGTACAATCCAGGGGTCCCCCTGATGAAGGCCACTTAAAAATACCAACCTCTGAGACTATATCATTATTTTATCCCTCTCACAGCAAGGCATGCAAGATACACATTCGCTCCTTGAAGGTGGGAGGAGGGTCTGATGTTATTTATTACACTTCTGACCTATTTAGAATTGAATTCACCTGTTTTCTATTTTAGGAAAGCAAAGAAGAAAAAAGTACCTCTAGAATCTTCAGGTCCCTGTGCAAAAACAGGGATTAGTAAAGGCCAGGACTGAAGTCAACACAAATGCATGCACACAAAAGTATGCACACTGTTAAATAGTAAATGCCCTCTGCTCATCACCACTGCTTCCCTCTAGATAAACTGAAATAAGTGCACCTTTAATGGAATTCCAGCAACTTACGCAACATCGCATCCACTATCCTGGCTCAGTATTTTAAGTAGATATGGCATTTTAAAGCAATATCATACAGACAGAGGAGTGGGTCATGTCATGTTTACCCTTGAAAATTTAACGTGGTCAGAAATGACTGTAGTATCTAGTGTATAAATTTTAGTACAGTAATACTTTTTTCTTCTGTTTTCATATTAACAAGCTTTAAGGAATTAATTTCCCTCAATTTCATCACATTACTGAAAAAAGGTTTCAGTCCAAGGACCAACCATATGCAAGAGCAGTATAATAAACAGTAAACTACTTTTTAACACCTAAGGTTTTTTCTCACCAACACGAAAACAGTTAACATTAGTAGAATGAATACCTATCATTTGAACAATACATTTTACAAGAAAAGACACCCTCAGAAAGCCATTGTTTGTGTACAGGACATACAATGTGTATATTTTAGTGGGTCTATTAAAGTTGAAACTAGTTTGGTAACTAGTTTAACTGCTGATAGGTAAACATATTTAGACAGATACAAGGTGATTGAATAGATATTTTTAGACAGAAGACCAAGACTTGGACCAAATCAGAACTTTCAGTGCTGTGATCAACAGCCTCCTCAAGTATCACTTTCAAGTATTCAAGTATTACTGGGGTTTTTAGCGCTTTGTGGCAAATTCGGTTTGTAATAATGCAATGTAACAAATAAAATTTAATTGATGATGCGTAAGACAATATTTTTAAAATTTTTAAAAGGGGAAAAAAACCTCCCACAGTAATGTTTGAAAACACGGAATTTATATTACACAGAATTTGTCGTTTTACAGTGCTTGGCTTCCAGCTAATGTGTTTAGCTAGTAAAAACGTGGTAATTATGAAAGTGCTAAATGATAAGGTTTTGCAGCCTTTGATGTAGAAAATAAAGGCAACATTACAATATTTTTTCTTCTTCCATTGTATACAATATCTAAACTGGCATTTGAGTACCAGTGGCCATCTACCCATACTTTTTGTTTTGTTTTGTGAGTATATCAAAATATATATACACACAGGATTGCCAAAAAATAGGTGCACCATTGCATGTCTAATCCATTGTTCGTAGGTGATAACTGTAAACCTGACCAATGACCAGCAGAATATTATATATTAATATATAAACGTATTAACTTATCGCTGTGTGAAAGGACACTTGACACTTCATTGGAAATATTAAGTGTGAGTACTCTCTACGCCCCCACAACACACACTTAAAAGAACTGCACATCATACACACTTAAAGATACTGTAAACTTCACAGAATGCTAATGAATTAAATTAGTTTGGCTGATTTCAGCCCAGACAGCAAACACACCCTTAAAATCTCCTCAGTGCCCCTTCTACACCCTTACAAAATCAAAAGGGTTATTTTGTGTCATACACTTCAGCAGTAAGAATTTGGTCAGCATATTTTCATTGGAAAAATTGCAAGGTTGCAAAAAAGAAAAAGAAATTGAAAACCCTATTTACAAATTTAGTGTTTTACCGCATAAAATAAATGAAAAAAACATGCTTATTAATATAATTTTTTAACATATTGAAGTGAAATATTTAAAATTTTAACCTAACCTTTCTGTAAATCGCTTTAGCTTTAAACTCTATATTGACATTTAATTCATTGCACCTTTAAAAGACAAAAGGTTTAAGCAGGTCTGTGCTTTTGACTTTTTTTTGTTCTTTAAAAGGTACATGATATGTAAGATTTTATAATTTTATATGACTAACTGCTGAAACTTTTTCCATTATAATCTTTAATTCAAATAATATTCATGATTTTCCAAAACACCTAAGCCTATCCTAGTGCCTGACTGAGTACGTTTTGTACAACACACACACACACACACAGGACTGAGAGCAAACACTGTTGGTGAGAGGGAAAGGGGGGGCACATAAACGACATCAATGTAATGCCTCAAATCTTGATATATTCTAGGAACTGCTCGCTCCCTCTCTCAGTATTTACGATGTGGAGTGGTACCACATACACAGAGAGGCAGGAGAGATTGGAGGTTGCACAAGATCCATTCAGTTCCTGATGAGGGTAAGGAATTCGTCTCGTGTTTTGGGGTCCTCCCGGAACACGCCCAGCATGGTGCTGGTGACTGTCTTGCTGTTCATCTTCTGTACCCCTCGCATGACCATACACATGTGACTGTAGAACATAAAGAACATCAGGGTGGATAAGTAATACAGGTTACAGAAAACATTGAAAAAATTAATGACGTTTGGAAATTCACAACATAACCATGGTTTGCAGAAGTATTCTTACTCATCATTCTAAAATGAATTGGGAGCCCCCAATCAAACTAAACACATTCCATCATACCCCCTTACTGCTGACAGCAGTCTTAACTCTCAAATCACACACAATTAATCATCGCAAATCACAATTAATCATTGCAAAATTAATGCTCAGACGTGGAAACTGAAACATTACTTCTTAATGTTTTACAGAAAGCAAAATTACATACGTGGCTTCTATGACAACCCCAACACCAGCAGGCTGCAACGCTTCAGTGATGGCAACTGCAATTTGTTTGGTTAATCGCTCCTGAACTAAAGGTAGACATTGACAAACTAGATTTAATCTTCCAACTAGCATATAGATTTCTATGTCATATTTTAGTCAAATAATTTAAGGTAATTTCTAACAGGCCATTCAAGTACTGTGATTGTCTTGTTATTACATTGCATTTAATTTGCCTGGACCAATTTTAAAAAATGTTATGCTGATATTTTTATGCATAAACTGATAGGAATTACCTTGTAATCGTCTGCTGTAAATTTCAACAATCCTGGAAGAAAAAGGGAAATAAATATAAAAATGATAAAATCCAGGAAGTAAAGACTTCCAAAGACAAGTAAGTATTACCACTTCTGCTGTGATAGTGTAAACACAAGTATTTGTAAAGAGACTGAAGGTAAGGTAGACAGCATTAGGGAAAAGTGCCCACATATAAAAATAGGGGACCATGAAAGAGCCTGAAGTTTCAGGGAACTGGCACAACTGGAAATTGTGTTATCTACTGGAGCCTGCAGCATTTCTAGGCAATAAGACTGCATAACAGTTCAAAGGCTGCTCAATGTCAACAAGCATTTGAGAGCAGTGTTCTTACTGGAGTCGTCATGAAACGTTGTCCGTCACCCCATGACTCCTTACTCTTTTCAAAGCATATTGGCTTATGGCGAATGCAAACTTTTAGTATCCTGCGGCTTTTCAGGGGTCATTTCTACTCCGCAAAGTCAGTAAGCCAGTAAATGTCAAAGAACAAGGAGATTAGAAGAGTCATTATCTAAAAACATCTTCTAAAGGGTAGTTAATTTTTCCCCCTTCTCCTCAAAGTGGCCCAAATGTTTTTCATTTTGAAAAGAGGAATTTGTTGTCTATTACTGACTTCAAATGAGCACAGACTTCAAGCGTGTTTTGATATACATTATAGCATAGGAAATGTCACTCAAGGTGCCTCACAGATATTCTCCTCCAGCTTTGAGAAATCATGTTTTGGAGTGTACAGTGTGTGTTAGTCCACAATGGGAACTGGATATTGAAGAGAAAGCAGTTGGTCAGTGTGTATGCAGATTTAGTCTCTTCAGTGTGAAAGAGACGGATGGTAGGTGTTATGTCTTGGCTGTTGCAGGGCTAAGCTAGGTATTTAGGTCAGACAATCTCTTTTGTCGCTTGCACATCACATGTAATCTGCTTAGAGTCACTTTTTGTAGCAGCTCATTTAGACAACACCACCACCTAGAGAGGGTCACACAGGGCCTAGAGAAACTGGACATTGGGTGAGCAGCATACCACACCCCCTAGACAAGTATCCTTCATTACTTGCACAACATCCCACTGTATGTTAGATGTAAAATAAACATTGATAGTAAACTGCCAGATGTTCCAAGTGTTTTGCAACAGGAACTTGGACTGTAAAATAGAATTTTTAAAAGGAAGAAACTAACATTACATTTGTTTCATTATACTTGTACTTACATTCTCAGGTAACAGTAATTATGTTCTTTTCGCAGAATCGTTCCCTTTCTTGTAGTGGTTGAGCAGAATCTTGAACATTTCTCACAATCAGAAATTTAAACAAATTCTAGTCTTCAAGAATCGTCTCTCTCCTAAATTAAAGTGATTTGTCTACTCTATGTTATTCAATTATTACAGTTTGAGGGGAAAAAAAGCTTTGATAACCGGTTGACGCTTATATGCACGTCAATACAGCTAGACACATCGTAGACGTTTCTTTGGCTTGCCTTCCAAGGGTATTGCTACAAGCTTTGTTTTCTGCCTTTGGGTCTTTCGCTGGCTACACGCATCTTCACAAAGTGCATGGATCCGATTCTGACCAACCCAACTCATAGGCCCCTTTGGAGCAGGCATGATGACACTCATAACTCATTACTAAACACCTCTCTAGGCTGGGCCTGAGAGTAAACCACACAAAAAGACACTTATAGCAAATTCAGGTAGCATGCTACCTGAGGCTAACATTGGATTCCTATTCCAAGCTGGCTATCTAGCTTGACCTCCGCAATGAAGGTGCATTTGGGAGTGATCTCGATATGCCATGTGGAGGTGGATTCAGTTTCCCCTGGAGCCCATTTCCAGGCATACCAGGAATGCCTGGTACCTGGCCTTTCTACCAAAGACGGTTTTATCGTTCCATATAAACCAGTCAGTGGAACTTAGATCTTCTTCAGTCCACCACCCTCGGACAAAGAGCATCTACTCCACACGCTGTGCTCATACATTACATGGACAGAATGGAGAGCTTATGCCAAACTGGAAAGATGTTTATCTGTCATGGAGCATAGTCGCAGGGACAGAGGCTGTCCCATTGGCCTACTGAGACAATAAAGATGGCTTAGCAAGTGCTCATCTAAAAATATCACTGGACACTCCACTAGAGGGCAGGCCACTTCTTGGGCGATATTTAATGGACATCTGCACTGCAGCAGTTTGGGAAACCCTACACAGGTTCATCAGGTTCTACTGGTTGAACGCCTAGGATGCGCAGAACCGAAATCGATTTGGGACAAGAGTGCTGAGGGCAGCATCTGGGGCCAATCCCTCCACCGTCCAGTAGGCAAGAGCGGTTGTCCGAGCATACATGTAGTATTAGTAGGGTCACTTTTCTTATGTAGAGCCATACAGCTGTCCCTGCGATACATTGCATATACGTACCCACGAGTGATGGTTCATATTTAGTATTTGAATTGGAATGTTGGGTTATTTTCATAACTGTGACATATTAACCATCAGTTAATACTGTTGGTGCCGCAGTGGCTCAGAAGAAAAAATAGGCAGAACCGTCATGACGACTGATATTTAGATCACACAACATCAAGGGTTTAGTATTGGCATACTGCTCTGAATTTAGGGGGTTCTTGTAGGAAAATAACCCATTAGTGATGGTTAATATTTCTATTTCAAGTGACCATGGTTATGACAATAACCTAACGTGTCCTCCTCTGTCCAAATTGTGGACCTCCACTTACCTGGCCAGTTTACTGAGCCCCAGCACCCTCTTGTTGGGGAGGTAGCCAATGTGGACCTATGGAAGACAAAAACAAGGAAGGATGTTGACTATAGGCGGTTATACTAAAACTAGAATTAAATTGAATTAATGTTGACTTACCCAAGCTTGATAAAGATTCAGTAAGTAATTTCATATTTTGTTAAGATAAAGGCATAATTTTATTTGGATATTTATTTGCTGCTAAGCAACTTAAATTTAAAACTATTGTATGGTATCCAGTGTGGATTTAGTTAAAATTTCCTGGAGATTTTGTTATCAGTTCAACACCTTTTCACCACGAGTTACTGTAGACCAACACCCATTGATCCAAACTCTGGTTCATTTGAAAATCAACCAAAGATCATGCACCAGAAATTACACTGCAAATAATAGTTATTCTGTTTTGTTCTAAAAATATTAAATTAATTGAAGATTATATTTATATTTGCACCCATTTAAAGGTGTATAAGAATTTGTATAAGATCTGTATACCAATAAGGTACTTGCCATAGGATGAATGGATTACAAATGTTGCTGCTTGAGTTCTTATAAAAATTGGCCATAAATACTGTTCAATCTATTGCAGACTTTGAGGCACAGTCAGTAGGGGTACTGAAATTAAAAGGCACAGATCTACTTCTAATTTCAGACTAATTTATGTGACGAATTATTTCCGCCCAGTTTCAAAATGGAATCAAATAAAAACACCTTAAAATCTCAGTTTTTTTCCCTGTAGATATTATAACTAGATATTATCATTAAGAGTGAGGCCTATGAGGGATTTAATCATCTGGTTCCATCTGATCTTCTGTATTGGAGGCAGAGGCCCCAGCCACATTTACATTGGCAGCTGTACCCATCACCTTTTTGTCGGGCAAACATCTGATTGATTCTCGGACATAAAAAAGATGTTTGAGGGAAATAATAAGTTCAAGTATTTAAAAGAAAAAAGGTGTTGGTGTGACTCTGCGTTGAGTAGACAAAATAGTCCTGTGCAATGTAAAACGTTAATAGTGGCACACTTCTGGCTTCATAAATACAGAAAAATTCATATATCTATAATCGTAGTAACCTAATCCACAGTAATAGCTTAAGTGGTTTCAAGGCCCATGGTTTTATGTGTACATGTGAATTTCCCCTCTTTCTCAAAGTGTAACTCCTAGACTAGGTGTTGTTTGAAAGAAAAAAAAATTTAAACGGGAATCTGCAGGATGATGTAGGGCCCGGTGAGTTTTGGGGAGTCAGTCGCGTATCTGTTCTAGATGAGTTGACAGATGAAAGCCTATGTTGCAGTTGATAGGCTCATACACCATCTGGCAGGAGCTCTGTGTCTGCTCAGGAGCAAGGGACCAACTGCCAGCCTGTCTGGCAGCAACCCCTCCAGCTGCTCCTTCCCCTTCCTGTCAGCAACAATTGTATGAAAGTAACCAAGAGAAAACGCTGCAACGCAAGTTTATTTCTGTCCTCTGCTTCTCCATTTAAAGAACTCAAAACTCTATTTAATTTATTTTATTTGTCCCGTCTTTTTTGCATTTTCCATTGATAAAAACTACAGAAAAATGCTCTTGCTAATCCACATATAAAACAGATATAAAATGTTAAAATTGGGTATACTAGTATTTGATTAATTGTACATGCAAAGTTATTCTAAAGTTAATAGTCTTTTTAACCACATTGTCTATAGAAATTGATTTTTTTTTTTTTTATTGTTTTATCTTATTTATATATCTGTTCTGTATCATATGTAGGATTAGATCTATCTATATATCTATTGGTACTGTAGCAATTTCATTTACAAATCTTTGCA
>JAOVYW010001219.1:0-16545 GCA_025775045.1 Hiodon tergisus | reverse complement strand
GAGAAGGAGAAGGAGAAGGAGAAGGAGAAGGAGAAGGAGAAGGAGAAGGAGAAGGAGAAGGAGAAGGAGAAGGAGAACCAGAACCCGGCTGTTCCCATAATTGGCTGCCTTCCTACAAAAGGGCCCTCCACTCCACAGTGAGAGGAAAGTCGGCAAGTTAACTGAGCCAAGCTGAACCCCAGCCACCCGAGACATCCTCAGCTTCACCCCAGTCCTATTGGCAAGACAGTAGAGTCGACGTGCCCACCGTAAACTTTTGTCCCCTGCTTTTGTGGTGGCATAATAAACCTCCTTTTGTTCCAAACCTTGGGTTGTCCGCCCCGTCAGTGCCCCACCTGGAAGCCTGATGCTACAATATGTATAAAAACAATTTTTTTTATAAAACCCAAAGATACCTCAGAGATATCCCAGTTTGGTTAAACAGGAGAGAAAACTAAGCAAATTTTAATTAATTTAATTTAACTTGTTTTTTTATTTTAAATGGATCGTTACTGTTTTCTCGTTTGAAATAGTTCTAGGGCTTGGTTCAAGGGTTGTCGGTGGGAATTAAAATGTCTCTTCTCATGGACGTTACTAATGGCATTAAATCCCTTGCCAGTGAGGATATAAGTCACAGTCCTTACTGAAGTGCACCCTTGCCCCAAATTGGTTATGGGTCACAACTGAGGCCCAGTTTGGCCAATAGCATCTGTCAAAGACTTTGTCAGCACTTATGTTGCCGGGACAGAGAAGAAAAAGAGGGGGGCACCTCCCGGGTCATTGATAACAAGCTCACCTGTTTGGTTCCAGAGCGGCAACAGACTAGCAGTGCTGAAGAGAAGCACACGTATCTCAGTCAGCGCTGAACCGTGTGGGTTGTCTTGTCTGCACTGGCTCGAAGGCGACTGGATCCAGACTGCCTTTCTGCTTCCTCACTCTTCCCATGTGTGGAGGGGGGACAGGCAAAGATGCATCAGGATGATTGACAACTCCAAATTGGTGTGAAGTTATATTTGTAAAAAATACATTAAAGACCTTGTTGTCAATGACACTAACTCATTTATTAGAATGCAGCAAATAAAAACCCAGCCCAACAGTGAGGAGGATTGACTTCACTTAATGTGGATAGCATTTCCAACAAGCACCTGTTATCCCACAGTGATACAACAATGATCTTGTACCAGAGAGTCGAAAGAAACACAGCAAGGTCAATCAAGACGGTTAAACAACGTATTAAACTATCTGTGCATGATATAATCGCAAGATAAAAACCTACAGAGAATGAGGGGGCGAGATTTAGGCAGAGATATAGAGTATGCTTGATTCCGCACAATGTAATCGTTATCTGGCACACAGAAGGAGAAGAGAATTGCTGCATTTGTTTATGTGTTTTGAGTATTTGCTCGTGGGTGCGGCCACATGAAGCGACATTGTCAAAGCATCGAAAATCTTAATATTTACAGAGTAGAGCCCAAATAAATTGAGATGCGGCCTTATGTTAAAATATGTTATAGCATCCCTGTAAACTGCATAATTGCTCAGAGTAATAACAGAATTCATGGGATTTAAATACAGTGATTAAGAAATATGCTTTCTTTATCTTTCTGTACTTTCACAAATGATAGACGTACACCAAACCAGATCACATTTTTTTTGCGTTAACAAGCCACGATAACAATGATTAAACACAATCTAGAATCCACAGTCTTTCAAGATGTGAAATGTCAAGCCTGGGGCTGTTTAGATAGTGTGTTATGGTCTCGTGTAACAGAGGCAATGTTTCTGAAACATTCCGGTTTACCATTAAATGACTACGAATCAGTGAATACTTACTGATTCACTTCGGGTTTCACCATTGACGAGTGAGACTAGCTGGAAAAAAGAAAGCATTTTCACTGGCCATGAAACATTAAATTAAAAATTCAGGCCTTTACAAGCAGTGGCAATATTGGAAATATATTCCTCACTGCAGCTCCAGATGGAATTTTGATTTCTGTATCCGCTTAAAGGAGAGAAGCCATGAAAGATGCACGCTTTGCGTTGGTTGTCTTGACTCCCCCTCGGTGAGTCCCCTCCCCTGTACTAAGATGATAACAGTAACATTCTGCAGGAGAGGCACTGAGCACTGGGATCGTGCTGGTGACTTGAACCGATTTACTTGGGATTTTTTGCTCCCGCGGTGGAAGGCGGCTGGGCTGCTTCGGCACACACACCTTTCCTCCATCCTTGTCAAGATTCAGAAAGTAGGAGATGTGCAGTGGATTTGCTGCAGAGACAAAAAAAAGTTTCAGTCAAAGCAAGGGAATTTTTGTCAGTCTCTTTGTCAGCAGGGAGGGCCTGTGTGGTGGAATTGACAGTCTGACCAGGCAAGCTCCCCTCACTCACTTTTCTATGGCAAAGTTCCTCGCTGGGCTGTTGGGATGTACTCTGCTAGAGAAAGGCACTCCTACATTTGAGGTAGGTTTGATTAATGATCCTCTCGTGACAGTGTTTGGAAGATTGCTGTAACAACTGCTTCGGTTTGAAGTGGGGGTTATTGTGTAGATACAATCAAGCTCTCCTTGGCAACCAACCTGCTTCATTCGTTTTCATCATTGTGTCAGATATGGACCCTATCTGGTTTGCTCCATACCTGTGGCTGTTATTTATAAGACCTATATAGTTCCTGTACATTTAAGCCTTTGTGTAGTGAACTGTTAGATTGCCCAGTGCAGACCCTGCCTTACATGAATTCTTGAGAATGTGAGACAGCACAGAACCACGCAGTCTTTCCTTAAGGTCCTTAGCCTTGACTGAGTGAATATTTGGTTCAGTGTGTCACAACGATCACAGCCCTGATTGCTGGCATCTCCCATGGGTGGTAAAGGTAAAGAGATGGCATGGACTCTGGAACAGCACGGATACAGGCACAGCACAGGAGCCCGACTCAAGTTTTTTTTAAGTCTCAGAGTCCTGCTCTGATTGGGCTGGTGCTGGATCCAAACCGTGGAGGTGGTCCCTTGGGGGGCCCATGGCATTAACTAGGTGTAGTCAGAAGGATACACCACTTCACAGCAGCCCGGTTGGACATGAAGCGGGAACAAGGAAGTAAACCGCCGACTCCAGGAGCAGAGCCATTAGCAAAGCCTTGTGCTTTATAGGTCCCTCGGTTATCGGGGGGGGGGGTTCATCAGCTTCTGGTGAATTCCGAGGGCAAGTGAACGGTATGCTAAGGGGCACAATGGCTGACGAAGGGTCAGAAAGTGAACTTTGTTCTGGGGGCCCTGGAAAGTAAAGCCTTGCTGCTAGCTGAAGCAGAGGAATTCTTGAATTTCTACATCACGTTTGAAATAAACCTAGTTTCATGTCCTGAAATCCTCCAACAAGTTCGTCCACTAATTCTGGATGAGGTTCCAGAACAGCAGTCCGATCTAATCTGATGCGATTAGATTGAAAGTGATGCAAGCAGAGACTGGAGAAACCGCCTTCAGAAATCAGGGACCGCTTGTGGCAGATTGCGAATTCTGGCACCGTGGCTAAAAGCACTCACCATCTGAGCAGATTGAATCCAGCTCCTCATCATTCCCCAGTTGTGCCCCACTCAGCGCAAAGGAGCCGCTCTCAGACAACAAATGTCTCTGGGTCCATGCAGAATTGTCAGACTGGTTATTACTCAATTCACACCTGCCTCAGTGTAGACAGGCTGTACTCATGCTGTTTGTTTTTTTAGCTGCGAGGAGAGGAAAATCAATCCAGTGAGAGGACACTCCCTGGTGTAATGATAACCAAGGGTCATAGGTTTCATTTCCTGCTTGAATGGATTGCTCCTGTCTAAAATCCTCTTAATCCATTGCTTTATTGCCGATGGACAGCATTTGAACTCATCCAGTTTTCTCCAAAAATAGACAGAGGGCTATGGGAGTTTGCAATCGTCCAATGCATCATGGTACAGAAGGAAATGAAACCTGAAAAACAGGATTTTACTAAAATACCACGCAATCCCTGCAATCCCTTGTCAAACAACGAATGAGATTACCTTTGAAAGACTAAAAGGATGCACAAACCATGTTCTACCACATGCAGTTAATCCCTTAAAGTGACTGCATCAGCATCCAGGAATACTTAATAGGTGCTGTCAGTGTTGAAATCACTATGCATTCAAAATCCATGCAGCTGCTAAGATATTTGTGTTCATTGGTACGTCATATATTTTGAAATGCAGCAGTGTTCGGCTTTCTAAAATACCTGCCCAGTTCAGCAAATTAATGCTATACCAAAAGCCCCTCAAAGGACCGTGAGAACTGTAGAAACGGCAATGCAGACGAGGCATGGATGTTATCACAGAACTGCTGAAGGGTTAATTCAAAAATAGGTGTATTCCCAATTGGTTAGTAAACATAGCAATAAAAATGATTGCCACAGAGTAATAACATTTTATTTAGCTTGGAAATCTCTGGTTGAAAACCAGTATATATTTTCAACGGAATGCTGTATTTTTACAGGTCTATAAAAATTGCATTGTGGCAGGCATCTCTGTTTCTTATACAGCGGCTTTGAATCCATTTAGCTCACAATATGTGATTTATTAGGTTCAATAAAAAAGTCGCTTCATGTGTAAGACAGCGGCAGAATGGGCAGGATCTAAACACGTTTGAGCGGGTGTGGTAGTTGGTACCAGATACATTGGTATGAGCATCTCAGAAACAGCAACCGTGCTGAGGTTGTCATGTCACATCCAGCCAATGGCAAGACCTGTGGTTGGAAACAGCTCCTTTACGATGTTGGCCAACGTAGGCTGGCAAGTCTTGTGTACGGTGATAGATGGGGTACTGTCCATCAAAAATCCCAAAACCAATTACACTCTACTAATACAACTCTCTACTAATTTGCCTCAAACGAGTCCCTAACACCCTCAGTGCTTTTCCCTCAGGTACAGGCCAGGACTGAACAATCCTGCAGCCTTTTATTTTGCGACTGATTGGTCCATTGCCCCCAGCAGCACCAATTACTCAGCTGAGGACTGTTGGCAAGCAGCAAGAGGCAAGGAATGTCAGGCTGTCTGGTCTTAAAGGAGCCGGGCACAGACTTCCAACCTTCCGATTTGCATGTATGTAGTCTGTAGTATATTCAATACTGTGCAAAAGTTTTAGGCACATTTAAAATAATGCTGTAAGGCGAAGAAGCTCTCAAATATAATGAACTGTATATAATATTATATAATGAATAATGAAAAGTATCTAAATATATAATAAATACTATGAAGGGCAATAGACAAAAAGGAACAAGGTGAACAAGGAATTCTGCCACATATCGTATGATCTCAATATCATTGAGGCTGTCTGTGATTACCTGGACAGTCTGAAGCAAGGCAGACAGCCAAAGTTGGTAAAAGTACTGTGGCAAGTTCTCCGAGATGCTCGGAAAAATCTACCTGCCGATTGTTTAATAAAACTGCACAACAGTGTACCTAAGAGAATTTGTGCAGTTTTGAAGGAAAATGGTGTACCTTCCCATTTTCTTTTTTTGTGGTGTCTGTTTTTAATTAAATTTTGTTCATTGTCCTTTATATTACTTATTTTATATTTAGAAACTTTACATTTCATTACTTTTGAAAGCATCTTCACTTTACAGAATTGTATTTTACATGTGCCTAAGACTTTTACACAGTACTGTATATCTTATTGGATATTGAAAACAACTTGATAGCTTACAAAATATAGATACGTTTTTTGAAAATGAAGAACAGAGCATTTGGTAAATTGTTACAAGTGTGCAGCTAGCAGATGTCTTATTCAAGGCTTAGTGATAAGTCCTTGATTATCCTAATTTAACATATTCAACATCTTTAATTTGACATTCGGATCTTGACATTCAGACACATCCAAAGCATTAAAATTCTATATTCAGAACGTTATAACAGTGTTCATGGTCTCCCTGTTGCTCAGGCAATTACAAGTGATTACTTCTAAACAAACGGGTGCCACATGTCACAGTTCACAACACAGCCCCAGTTCTGCAGTAGATGTTATCAATCACTTATCTCTCCAATCATTAAATTAACATTTCTGAAGCCCATGTTTCAATCACCTTCTGCTCCCATTGGCCCTGGACCTTCCAACTTAGTTTTCTGTCCTGTCCTGTCCTGTCCTGTCCTGTCCTGTCCTGTCCTGTCCTGTCCTGTCCTGTCCTGTCCTGTCCTGTCCACGACTTTGTCTTTTCCTATCAACTCTGTCTGCCTGATCGCCTGACCATTGCTTTTGACCCTGACCACGTCTTTGCCCAATCTTGATTGTTCTGTTCTGCCGGTACTCGACCCACGCTTGTCTGACCTTCCCTCTCAGTACTTCAACTGGGTTCCCCTGTTCCTGTACCCCGTGGTACACCACAAAAGACACTCTGGGAAGCAACATTTTAAATGTCACTGAGGTGTTTTAACTCCCACTATGAATTATGTCTCTACCTTTAGGCTGTGTTAAATAATTTTTTCTTCTATTCTCCTGCCTCTGCTTCCTCTTGACACCAGCCTTCATTTCGTGCTACAAATTCAACAAAAGAAAAAAAGTTCCTTTGAGATGTTTTGACATTTGAGTTCTTCAGTGGAATTCTCCTGGTGGTTTCCAAACTTTACCATATATTGCCTCCTTTGAGGCAATACATGGTAAATCCCCAGTTTACTTTAAGATTTTATCTACTGAGGGATAAAAATTTGATTTAACTTTGTGTGTATCATGAATAATTGGAGGGGTTGGAATGCCAACCAATCAGCTGGCATGGTTTGACCAAACCGTTTTATAATTAGCTTTCTTAACAATGAATTTTGCCAGTGGGGTTGGAAAGAAATAGAAGCATGTTCTATGTTACATAGTGTACATATTTTAAATGAACACAACAGTTGATATAGGCTGTTATTGTAATACAGAAAAAAATTGTTCCCTTCCAAATGCTAAATTTGAACCATCACTATTTTCCTTCAAGAATTCTGAGCAGTTATGCCAAATAGCAGAAGATCATGGGACTGAAATATAATTTGAGTCTGCCATGTTTGGTCCTTTTTCTTGAGAAAACCTTTTGAGCACCTTCTTTGTGAAGTATTTTCCTATTTGTGCCATCATATTAATTGGAATTTTGTGTGTCATCATTCCTTGTGAGATAAGAAAGTGGGGTCATGTTTCTTGCCTGCATGCTAGCTAACCTACGCAGCCCTGTGCCTGCAGAAGCTGCAACATGTCGCCCTTCAAGGTCCAGCACACTTGTACTTTTCATCTTACTACTGACTGTTTCTAGTTCTGGTATTTGTTGTGTGAATTGTAGCGTTCCCAGCGAGTCCCTGAATACTTTTCTTTCTTTTACTGTGGGTATAATGGAAAGGATAGCCTGATTCCTCCACCATTCACTCCTCTACTCTCCCTCTTTTATTTATTTACCAGCTCTTTTTACTCTTTTTGCTCTCCTTAATGCAATTCGCTCTCAACATTCTTTACTCTGCACTTTCTCCTACTCTCTATGCTCACGTCACGTCCCCTCCCTCCTTTTATCTCCCCCCTGACATGGTCTCCCACCCTTACAAACAGGTAACATCCTCAGAACATGGGGTAGCCCCTCCCTCTACTTCTACCCCTACACTGGGTACATTGCCCCCCCCCCAGCTCCTCGCCCCCGAGGAAAGACAAAGTCCTGGGGTTCGGGTGCCCAGTGCTGGCGGGGATGGGACTCGGGCCAGGAAAGGGGAAACAGGGCCCGACCCAGCTAAGGGCCCAAACGGTCCCTATGCAGGACCACACAGCGGCCACAGGGAGGCAGCTGTACCCGGTACACCACCTCGCTCACCTTCTCCCGGACCTCGCAGGGCCCGACCCACTTACTCTCCAGCTTGGGGCAGTGTCCCTTCATCCACTTTGGGCTGAACAGCCAAACGAGGTCTCTAGCAGCGAAGGGCTGCCCCCCAGTCCGGGCGTTGTTGTTCCACTTTTTGGAGTCCTCCAGGTGTCTGTGCGAATAGTCCATAGACCATAGTCCAGCAGGCCATCAGGACCAAGGGCAGCTGGACGTCCCAGTCCCTCTGATCCTGGCTGGTGGCCAGAGCCATTTGGGCCCCCAGCGTGCAGTTGAACCGCTCAACAAGGCCATCACTCTGAGAGTGTCATCCGGGTCTTTCGGCTCCTGAGCCAGAGGCACATCTCCTGGAACACCTGAGATTCGAAGTTCCTACCCTGGTCGGAGTGTAGCTCCCCAGGGACCCTGAACCGGCTGAAGAACCCCTCGATCAGGGCCTCGCTGACCATCTCTGCCTCAGCTGGGAGACACTCCGGACAGTGCTCAAAGGTGGCCGGCGCGTTGCAGAGTCTGAAAGGCCTCGTGCAAAACTGTCAGGGGCCCCGCCCCATGGAGAAGACCTTCTTGAGCCTTGCCTTAGGTGCGAGGGCGACCTGCCAGTAACCGAATGAGAACCAGCTGGAGCCTCTGACCAGGTCCAAGGACTCGTCGATGCAGGGGAGCGGGTACGAGTCTTTAGCCTTGACCTCGTTCAAGCGGCGGTAATCGACGAAGAACCGCCATTTGCTGTCCTTTTTTGGCTCCATCACCACCAGGGACGTCCGCGGGCTGTCAGAGGTTTCAACAACCAATATTTTGGCAGGTACCTGATCTGTGGCCTCCTGGTGGGCATGGGGCAGGCGTCGGGGACGCTGTTTGATAGGGCGGGCATCTTCAATATCAATGGAGTGCTGGACCAGGTATGTCCTCCCGACGTCCTCCGGTGATGTGGCGAACATGTGGCGGAACTAGTGCAGCAGCGCCCACAGTGTGCCGGCCTGCAAGTCCAGTTGCCCCCTGAGATACTTCAGGAAGTCCAGTCACAGGATGCACTGGTCCTGAATATCCACCACCCAGACCGGGTGGTGCACGGTCCTCCCTGCCACCTCGATCACAAACCGGCCTCTGCCCAGCATGGGTGCCATGCCTCCAGTCACGGTGCCGAGGTGGACGGTTATGGGTTTGAACCAAGTCCCTTCCGGCAGGATGTCAGGGCGCACAAGGGACACAGTCAACCCAGTGTCAATTCAGGAGTGCCAGGGTGCCCCTTGGATCCGGATGGCTGCATGGTAGTAATTCCCCTTCAGTGATGCGCCTACGATGGGTGCGGGTGACGATGGGCGACATCCTAGACCTCCACTGGGGGTTGTTACCGGGGGGCATGGCTTTGGGCCAGCGGTGCCCCTGCTCCGTCGCCCCCCCCCGGGCATTTCCTGATGGCGTGGGCACGCGTGCTGGGGGTTTGGAGGAAGCCGGGCAGAATCGCCGGATATAGCCTGGTTGGCCGCAGTCCAGCCGCAGGCTGCAGTTGGTGGGGCGGTCCACAGGCAGGGGGCCACCTGCTCTCCCACACCTACGTCCTCCAGGTCCCGTGCCTGTCACACCCGGGCTCTGGGCTGAACCGTTCCCACATGCTGGCCCTTCTTCAGGATCTCCTCCACTCTCTGAGCGTGTTGCAGCTAAGGGCCAGGGATGCAGGAACTGCCAGCCGGACATGATGACGTAGGGCCTCAGGCATCATTCCGCGGATGAAAGCCTCTGTGGCTAGGTCCTCCTGGACATGCACCGGGAAATGCGAATAGCCCTTCCGGACCAGGTAGCGGACCTCCGCAGCAAACACACCAAGTTTCTCTCCCGGTAGACGTCCCTGAGTGGCTAGGCGTTGGCGCAGGCTTGTGGCTGGCTCGGCGGCCCCAAAACGGCAATCAAGGGCGGTGACAATAGCCTGGAAGTCCTCCAGTTCAACCTTTCCCAAGTCCAGCAACACCCACTCTACGCAACTTGCTGCTACATCGACAATGTCGGTGAGGGGCAAGCAAGGCAACTTGCATATACGAGGTGGACAAGCTGGAACTTACTCAGTTACCATCAGTGGGGTCCCAACATACAAGCACTAACTTGGCCTTTCTGTACAAGGATTTCAGCTCTCTGAACAAACAGTGCTGCATGACTGAATCCGTATTTAAAAATGAATATCGATATCATACCGTCCAGGTAGCATGCCAGGACAGAGTATTAGCCTTAACCCCAGGGGGGCTTAGTACATCTGAGGCCAGATTGACTTACGTCAAGAAACGGCACTGCTGGACGTGATCCTAACCCCAGGGTACACTTTCAGCTCAGCGATGGAAGACCTCCTCAAACGCTCCACGTAGCGAGAGTCCTCCCAAGTGTTTGCTAGCCTTGCACTGAGACCACAGCTGGCTCAGAAATAATGGCCCTACAAACCAGCCGGCAGATCACAGTGGTGCCTAGGTCAGTATACCCAGGATTCCTGGGTGCTGACAGCTATAGGGGCAGTCCCTACAGCTCGCCCGTTGTCCACAGCTGTTCAGGTGCGCAGTTCAGACATGCCTGGAGTCAACGCTCCTTGGGTCTTGAGATCCAGGCGCTGTTGTCCAGGTCTGCAGTTCAAGTGGTTCCATCCCTCGTCAAACGCTAGGGGTTTTATGTAAAGTAATTTCTGGTGCTGAATCGGGATGACGGAAAGTCTCAATCTCAGACTGGTCAATAGCTATCTGAGTAGCAAGCAGTACAACACCTTGAAGAAACTGTCCCTGGCAATCGAATCCGAATGACTGGTTCATGACTGGTGGAACCGCAACCAGAGCCTGAATGCTTTTTATACATGACAAACCAAAGGAAACCTTTGACATTATTTGGCCAAAGACAGTTTTGTTGTTACATGTAAATCAGCTAGTAGTACTGGAGGGCTTCTTTCCATCCTTCAAGTCGACAGAGAGTGTCTCCACCATGCGCTGTCCACGCAGCGTGCCCTGTGAGAGCAATAGTGTATTATGTGGAGCTTATTCAAAACCGAGATTTTCATCTGTTACTGATTTCACATGGACCAGCCATATACAAATAGAGGCTTTCCAGTTGGCTCTCTGAGACACTAAGTACGGTATATCAACTTAACAAGCTTCCCCCGCCCGATAAGAACACTGACCACCCCTTGAGAGGACAGGCCACTTATTGGGCGATGTTCCAGGTTGCAGTGCACACATTAGCCAGGAGATATTGGTCGAACATTGCAGACACGTAGCACTGGATTTAGGTCTAAAGTGCTGAGGGTAGTTTCTGGGGCTGAGCCCTCCACCACCTAGTGAGGTGAGAGCAAAAACTGTCTGGGCTTACACGTAATTAGAGTGAGGTCACTTTGCTCGTGCAGAGCCATACAGCTGTCTTCGCTACAGATTAGGTATACTTATCCATGGTTCATGTATCATATTTGAAAGGGGAACATGGGTTATCATCATAGCCTTGGTTCCCTGGAAAGAAATATGAATCACTCTTCAGATTTGGAAGACAAAGGCGACAAAAATGTCATTTCAAATTATATTGTGGCTCCATGATGCGTTGCACTCTTGTGTGAGTTGGCATAAGTGCTCAGAATTATGGGGTTCTTAAAGGTAGATAACCCATTAGTGATGAGTAATATCTCTATTTCAGGAAACCTTAAGTATGATATTAACCTAACATTTTAACCCAAAGTTTTATTTTGATCTTATGAATTTGGACTTTCACTTCACTTTAATTCTTTCCACAAGATTTGATGGACTAAAGTTGCATTATGAATCAGTTGTGCAGAGTATCCCAATAGGTAGTACAATTAAGCCCCTAGAGTTATATACACACGTAAATATGTTTTTCCTATCACATATGCATGGGTGTGCGATGGATTACCCTGATAATCGTTCCCCATGCACTGTCAGGATACATGTAAGGTTAACCACTAGAGGGCACACTCAGACATGCAACTGACCAGTAACAGACCTTGTTAGGGTACAGCAAATTTGACTGGACTCTCTGGGTTGTCTGCAGTTAAATAACAGGTGACACTAATTTTTGTTTTTTTTAACATGAAATTATGTTGGACTGTTACTGAAGAAAAAGCAAGCACTTCTTAGAGTTCCTTTTGTAACAGATTTTTGAGATACATGACTCAACATGATGAAAATGTCCATATTCCAAATTGTCTAATAAGCAATGGACAAACCCGGTGACCTTTTCCCCTTATGAAGTTGCAACATTTTGACGAAAATAGGAAAAAGAAGATGCATTTATATAAATTGCATAAAACATGTCGCTTCACAATGTGTTATGGTGAAAGAATGGTAACTCTGTGTAGAAGTAAACCACAATCCATTATAGAGCCAAAGTGCCCGTTGATTCTGCTGAACAGCTTTTGTTCAGGATAACTTGACTATGGCAGGAAGCAGCAGTAAAAATAAACTAATGACTGTATGCTTCTTAACATTCGGATCAGGGGAAAAGGAGCTGAAACCCCAGCATGTTGAAATGAGTCCGATGCGGGTTATGGTTAGGAAAGGTTGTAGTGGAGTCTCGTGCTTTGTTTGCACATAGTGTCCTAAGTGGTTATGTCAGTGGCTGACATCAGTCCATCCGTGATTTATTCCTGTGAGGGTGAGTGAGCCTCTTGGCTATGGACGTGCGTCTGCTGGCTCTTAGGAAGCGTTGACAGACGGAGGGCAGAGGTTGATCCAGGAAGAGTGACTGCAATGTCATCTCTGGGAGACATTTCCATTTCTGCGTGAATTGCATGCGTGTCTCCCCTCTGCCAAACTGATAAGGGCTTTCACTCACAAAAGGGACTGGCACTGCTCTCTCTGACCGAATGTTGACATTCTAACCATTTAAAAACATGCCTTGACTGTCTTCTAAGATGGTCTGAGAAAAAATGAAAGTTCAATGCAAATTGGATGTAAATGTGTCTAAATTTGATAATGGAAGAAGAAATTACATGGTAGTTCGATGAATAAGAGCTTTAAGAGTAGATTGTCATTTATAATCCTGTGAAATGTATCTTATACATTTCCAGGGCTATTTTCATTCTGTCTACTAATTACGTTTTTTTGGTGTATAAATTTTTGGCTGATATGGCAAATGGACTCAACCACTGAAGATCCCATTTCTTGCAGTGTAAAATGAAACACTTTGAGTCTGGTCCAGAGCCACAGAAACACTAAGTCAAGTTATTAAACCATTGGGAATCTCCTTTTGAAAATGACAAGTGGGTGTTGTTTTTATAATTTGGAATAATATGAATGTTAAGTGACCATAACATTAAAATTAAAACCCTGTAACTCTGCACTCTCTGATCACTGCCAGTGCAGTTTCCTATTCTAATAGATGGTAATTAGTTGCTCTTCAGATGACGAATACGATCATAAATTTTCTGTGTAGAATTAAAAAAATAAGAATTATTATTTTTTATTCCTATGAAAGACACAACACAACAGATATTTTAAAAAGAAAATAATGTATAATGTCTGCTGTATAACATGTGACTAGAATTCTGCAAATAACATGTGACTAGAATTCAGTTTTTGCCAGAAACTATGTGATAACGAGGAGATAACATTCTGCACAGGAAGGAAAGCCTGTTTGGAACAAACTGATTTGTCCAAGTATGACAAATAGACTATATCTGATATTAAAATATGCCTTGGAATACGTGCTTTCTTTGATTAGCATCTTTTGATGCATTTTGATGGCAAATACACAGCCCTGTAAATAGCTTGGCACACATGAAATCATTATCATGCTAATATCCAAACCAAACAAAGGATTATTTCAATGACAATTGTTTGATTACTGATAGCGTGGTTAATCTGGATTTCTCTTTAAAGTCATTTTCTTGTTATCTGAGTCAAGCTCAGATGATTGATCTGGTATGTCCTTGTGGATGGGACATGTGCTGTATTTTTAATCAGATGATGCACCTGGCAGTGTCCCTGAGCCCCTGCAACCAGAGTATGTTTTTATATTAACCAGTGCTTGCATTTTAAGAACTATGGAGAAATTGTAATTTTAAGCTGTACACTTTTTCAAGCTATATATCTTTGATGGTAATTTTCCATATTCACCTGGACTTCTGATAATGGCGAAGTTGTTTCAGAAACCATGGAGTAGTTTTGCCACTGGTGCCATGCCCACAGGGTGTCTGCACTCTTTGAGTTAATAGCCTGCATTTACTCAGCACTGGAGGAGGAGATGTTGATGCAGCTGGTGAAAAATGTGGATCTTCCTCTGACAAACCCCGCGGCAGTCCTTTAATTCCCCGTTTGAACCGTCCCAGTGGGTGAGGATGCCACGTACGTGTTGTTTTTCACTAGAAAAACTCCAAATGTGCCACGTGGGAATAAAGACCCAGTCTTACCCCACGACACACACACACAACATCATTGTGTGATGCCGTCAGCTGTCAATGTTGACTTGTGTTTTCATAAACAGATTGCAGTGATATTATGAAATCTTCAGAAACACATTGCAGTTGAAGAGGGAGCTGCTTTTCACAGGCCAGACCTCTCAAAATTAGCTTTACTTGAGCTGTTATTTTTAGAAATGTCTTGACATTAACACAGAAAACACAGAGGATATTAGGCAGTAATGACAATGTCAGAATTTTCTTTTTCCTAACCTGATGACACTGCTGTCATGTGGGGCTGCAAACCAATGCATTTCAGCTGTTTGGCTTTATTCAAGCATTTGTCAAAAATCTGTGGAATTTTCCCTAGTGCCCTGGTGGTATTGTTCATTATATGTGAATGTTTTGTGCAAGCTGATGTTTGCCAATGGCAGTTTTAGCAGAAATAAATCATGCCCTGAACTGTGCTGAACTCTAATACAGGCCCCGGCAAATTGAGGTGTAGCCAAGCTGTTTTTTGCACAATTTTCATGGTGCATTATGGTGGAGCCAGGTGTGGTTGCACAATGACAAACCGCGTGATGCATTTCATTTTTTGCTTGTTGTCCAGTTGCATCCTGCAGATAAATATTTCACCATGCATTAACCATGGATTTATTCCGTTTTTTGTTCTTTAAACTAAACTGAAAACTTTCTTGAAATATATATATTTTTTCTTTTAAATCATTTTTCTTTCTCATGTGGTAACTGCAAATATTTTGAAATTAAACCAGTGATTTAATTTGTTTAATAGTAGAATTGTCTGACTGATTATTGTCAAGTTTGTTGATTATCTTAATTGACTGTTAGCTAAATAGAATTAGGTTTGTTTTCGATTCGATTCTTATTAAAATAATAATAAATCTATCTGCAAACAGCAATGGAGAGCTCCTGGGGGACATGGGAGTCTGGTGATGTTAATGGTGATTACGGGTCACGAGGGCTGTGGCATTAAAGTTGGGCTTTTTGAAACATTTGCTATAGCGCCGCCATGAGATTAAGATGTGTTCATATTCACTGAGAGGCTGTGGAACATAGTTCTAAGTAAACAGCATGTGTAAGTCCTCAATCTGGGATTGAGTTGGTTTCAATGTCTACCTTAGACTTGAAATCCTAAAAATTAGTTCATGTATGTTACAGACACCATGCAAAAGGTCAGGGTTGCACTGTTATCTGTAATGTTTTTGTGGTATAATGTGTACTGTGTATCAGCTACGGAAAATGAATGGATGAATGAAAATATAATGTGCGTTTAAATGCTGTCTTTTGACATGATTATAATAAGCACGATTTAATACCTGCTTGTGTACCAATTAACATGGACATGAAAGGAACATCACAGCTGCCTTTATAATAAGCAGGGTCCATTTACGTTTCTGCCATGTAATGAGCTCATCAATAAAGATAGGGTGGTTTGCTGCCACAGGCTAATCGACACGCATTATCTCTGCTCGGCGTAGAGTCAATCTCCATGTTTTACATTGTAGAACGTCTTAAATTGTTCCTGGTCGCAGCAGAACTTAATTAAAATTCCTCACGCGTCCTGTATCACTTTCTTAACCCCGTGAGCTGCACCATTTTACCGAGAAGTCGACAACATCAAAGCATAAAGTTTCTCAGCATTAATGATCCGCGGAGATGCCGGCTTGTCGGATGTATTTAGGTTATTGTGCGCGTGGAAGTGGGGGATTTATTAAAGACGCACAGGGGTGTCTTTAATGGTCTGCGAGTGTGGAATTGGTATGCATTAATGAATGTGTTCCTTTCTTTGTGAACAATAACCTCCCTTTTTCTCCCTACAGTCCGGGAGCTCAGCCCCACACAGGCACGAAACGGGCCTCCAAGCATTGGGTCATTTGCAGCTCTGACATTTCCCTAAATATATAATTTTATAATAATATTACTATGTTATGTGTAACCAATTGCACTCTGTGTGACACAAGAAAACAAAGTAATGTCATTCATATCAGAAATGACGGATATATTTAACACTAGCACTGATACACAGACAAATGCAAGCCATATGTGGTCCACTGCTGACCAGTAGTAAAGGACTAGCAGAACACCTCACGTGTTCATGGGGTACGTTGGCACTTACTTTCAGCAGCTCTTTTTCGCTATTCCGGAGGAGTTCTGAGTTATTTAGACAATGGCTTGAAGGCAATGAAACTCAAAGGCATTCAGATTCAGCGATAATTCTTTGTCTTTTCAATAATTCTGTATTTGGCTGCGTGCACCTCTTGCAAGGCTTGCTAAATATTAACTTTTAAAATCTAGCAAGACAGAAAGTAGAAATATATCAGTTGCCAAGCGTTGCAGATGGCTCTTTGAATTTTCATCATATA
>JAOVYW010001218.1:0-49650 GCA_025775045.1 Hiodon tergisus | reverse complement strand
TATATATATATATATATATATATATATATATATATATATATATATACCAACCAACTAGACACAGAAGTCTGAGAAGAGCTCTTTAATATCAGTAAAAGGCCGGTAGGTATGTATGTGTGTCATACAAGACAGAACAAGACAAATACAGTGAACTCTCAAAAACTGTTTTACACCCCCATAAAATATGTGCACTAAATAAGTCATACCAGAGGTGGGACAAATAAATTAAAAAAACACGAGCAATGTTGATTTTATCCACAAATGATAAAGTCTAATACCCAAAGAGTAATTTGGCTCTAATTTTTACAAACTAGTCTTCACCAAGCACTGTTCAAAGAAAGGGAAACAAAAATGCCCAGTATATGAAAAATGACAAATTACTACTAGTCCATTTTGAACACCTGCTAAGAATAACCCCTGGGAAACACTAAACATGCAATGCATATAGAACAGATAGAACAGGAAAACCGCCCAGTCCTATGAGGATTTTTTTAGTTGCATGCAATGAGAATTGTGCTACACTAACTCTGATCCTGTCTGTCTTATCATTTTTGTACTTTGCATTATTCATTTGTAGAAAGAAATATCACATTTTTGACAGCATACAGCATACCTTCTTTTTCAATCACCATCATTGTCCTTCAAAATGCCACACTCCCCATATCACAGGGAATGTCCAGGTAAGGTCATTGAAAAAAATGTTTTATACATTTGCTTACATGGACTATACATTTCTTATCACCATCATCATATGGAGTACTTCTGAAATCCAATTAAGAATGAGCCTGGCAACTTGAGATGCTACAGTTTCCACAGTTCAAAAAAGAAGCAGCCTCATTCAGTCTGTCTGTATCAAGATAATATCAGAAATATATTGGAGGTTACTCATAATCCATCCTTCTGACCAGCCCTTTAATTGGTTTTCTTTTTAAGCATTATGCCTTCATTTGCTTTCCAGATTTTTATAATTTCTTCCCAAATGAGCGATTGTTTGTTAGTCTGTTTTATCTGAACTAAGCAGGTTTGCAATATTTCCATGCCCGAACACAGTGGTTAAGCATCCATAATTTGTTTCTCCTTTCAAGTATTTTTCTTTAATTTGCTTCCCAGATTTTTCTTTTCTTTCCAGATGAACGATTGTTAGTTTGTCTGAGCCTGTTTTTTTATCTGAACTAACCAGACTCCCCATTTCCCCCCCTGAATGAGACATTTTCTGAGATAGAGGGGAAAAAAACTGTAATATAACCTTGCATCTAATGCAGCAAAGGGTTTGTGAGTTTTACAGGTCATTAGGCAGAGGTTCAAATAAAAATGAAAAGGTAAAATGTACTTGACAAAAATATAACTCAACATGCATGTACTCTAAACGTTAGACAGTTTGAGACTTCACCCACATCGAAGGCAAAGTTAGCACAATCAGCAAAGCACTGTGAATAAATCTCCATAGAGTATAAGAAAATAAAAAAAAGTATATGAGTATATGAAAGGAGAATAGAATTTGGCCTTTAAGCAAACCATGTTGTAGGCCATATTACCTTCGTCGAGAGAAGTCATAACCAAGGGGCCATTACTGATTATTGCAAATAATAAAAATCTTAAGATCAATTGTATCAAAGATCGGCTTTTTCTCTTTTTTGGGGGGGATTTTAGACAAGAAAGATAGATTACGTATTGGTCTTCAAATTACCAAACGCATTTGGGCCCCATTTATTTTTTTACCAGTATGGGCTTTTTCCCCCCCAGAATTTTTATATGACACTTCAATTATTGAGTTCCTGGAGATCTATGGCAGAGAAAAGTAAAGTCAATCTGGAGAAGCAGCAGAGCTTGTTGATTCTCAGAGTATTGCAAAATCTGATTTAAAATGTTGCCCGTTTATTAAATGTCAATTGGGTTGATTATTATTTTAGCGACAATATAAAACAAATGACAGTGGTTATTACCGTCCATAATATTCATGACAAGCCTTGCAAATTACATTGGGAATCATCTTAACCTGAAAAAATCTAAATATGTGAAGAAAAGGATTTTTAGCTGAATGGTAGCTGCATGGCAATGCCCTGCAGGGAACGATGCAGACAGCAGACGATGCTTTGGGGAAATTCATCTTAAAAGAGGCCTTTCATATGGTAGAAAGGGCCTGAACTGAGTGGGAGGGTTATCCTGGTCTACATCCGAGTATATTATAATGATTGTATAACCCAGTACCTAAATTAGACGAGAACTAGGCAAATAACTCATTTAAGAAGCTGGAGTAACATGGTTAATGTTTAATGGCCTTATGATATAAACATTTTCCCCCCCCAAACTAACAAGCCCTTCTTCTGGGATAATAGGAGGAGACCTGAATATGGATTTTGGTCTCAGTCTTTCATACAGAAAACATTTCAAGGTGCTTTTACCAAACTAAAATAGAGCACCATTAACTCCAGTTATTACATGAAATTCTTAAGGATAAATCTTCTGGGAGTGGGGGAGGGGGGGGGGGGGAGAAGAAACAATTACATAAAGCATGTTTTCTTAACATTTTTAAACATTTGCATTTTATTTATCTCAAACAGATTTCTAGTAATAGATACGTTTTAGATCATCTATATTATCTTAATTTGAATAGTATGAGATCAGAATTTTTTTACAAGTTTATTTTTTTAAATTATAAATTATCAATTTTGTGGGGTGGGTGGAGAATCATGTAGGCCTCGGGTACAAAAACCATGGTATTTTACAGAATTTCCCCCCCGTAATAAAAAAAAGTTATGAGTATGTTTTATTATTAGTGTTTAATGGTGCCATTTTTGAGGTCAGTAAAACCAAGCCACAGCACCTTTTCTCCTCCTCACTTGGGAATTCCCACTGGCTATCATCCATATGCACGTGTAGGTTAGTGACGATTTATAATTGTTCTGTTTTATGTTCATTCCGTTCCCTTTCACAGAACTTTTTCATTTTAGTTTATTGATTTTTGTTGGTGAGGCCATTTAAAAAAAATAATTATTTTTTTTAAACCTCGCCTCACTCCCAAACTGAGCACAGGTTGCATGCTACAGCATGTCCTTTTTTCCATCACATTTGAAAAAGCCCTTTCATTCCAAAACAAGTTTATTCTAGTTTCTCTTTGCAATATTGACTACCATTTTTTGAATGACAAGCTATGCTAAATGTTTGATTACTCGTATATGAAATGTGCAATTTTAGGGCATTGATGTAACGGTCAAAACGTGTATAGTAGCCTGGTCCATACACGGTACACAGCCCAACCCTATCACGCATGATCTCCAACGGCTGTAAAGCATTTTTCACTTGATTGAAATAACCCTCCAAGTAATATGTGTAACTTAGGCATTTACACCATAAGGACAAACATTATTTAATGTTACTAAAACCAGAAATATGCTAATTTGTGTTGGATATCAGATTACAAGATCATGGCAAAATTAATTGGCCTTAAGACATAAAAGGGTTCAACCTACTTATGTTAAAAAGGCTTAATTAAAAACTGTGCATCTTCCGATAGTGTTCCTTCTGGATCTCCAACAATATCGCCATGGTCTCTTTGGGCAGGGCTTCTACCCTTTCTTTTCTTTTTTACACAGAAGGAAATGATTCCCTAAATGTAAAAATGTAGGTGTGGATTTCCGCTTATGGAGTTGGTAAGAGAATAGACAGTAGTCTACAAAAAAGAAAATAGTATTTATTTGAACATAAGCGTTAACTTTAATAACGTTATTGAAATGCAATAAAGTTTTATTCAGATAAAAGTTTTTATTCATTTCTTTCACTAGCGTAGTGAACAGAATTCTGGGGGAAAGAGAACCAGTCCAATGCTGAATCCAAATCCGAAGCAGTGGGTGGGGTAGATCAGTACCGTGACGGGGGCGGGCGGACAAGTGATGGTCAGAGTGAGTGAGTAGTTACCAAGTGAGCAGGACTATCTGCTTTTCCAATCAGTGAGAGAGGAACAGAAAAAAGTGCAGTGCCAATAAAAGAAGCGTTTCACGAAACTCTGCATCCTGAGTTATTACAAACCGTCACTACACTAACAAACAAGTGCTGAACTTTTCTTGCTTTAACACCACGAGTCTAACAAAGATTTTCCAGCACCAAAAAGGCCACTTATACAAGGCACTGAAATATTTATGTTCATAGTCGCTCAGAGCAATTTTCACATGCAAAAGCAAGCGAAATGGTGGCACCACAGAGCTCAAACATATAACGCATCAGCCTAATTTTCCATGTCTTGTGGATCCAGGCGGTGCCGTTTCCTTTCAATACATTTAGCTTTATTAGAAATTCCCTCTTTAAAAACACAATTGACAATCAGGGACAATTACTCCTTTAGGGACTGAGGTTGTTACTTATAACGGTTATAAGCTTGCAAACCTTTTTCAGCCATTTACATACATCAGCAGTTGTGAGGCCTACCAAAAGCACTGTGTGTGGGCTGAAACCATTCATCCTCCAAAACATTTGTAGAGACCATTTCCTACTCAATAACGATAGGGGGGAAAAAAAGTTTCATTTATAGGCTAATCCGCAGTAACACCTGTCTGACCCTAAAGACGATAGAATAGAGCCATTCAAATTCATTCGAGACATGGCAAATAAGGAAGAATAAAATAACTCGCCAGCCTTCTCATATCATATGAGATATATAGCATCTAGATTTACAGGCACTGATGAAAAGGTCAGATATCTTCTTATTTAGGTTTTGCCCAAATGGAAATGGCTGAAAAATGTATTTGGCTGAAATTTTATATGGTGTTTTGCATTTCACAGATTCACCAGCTATAACTTTAGGGGACCTCAAACTTCTCTTTCTTCTTTTATCTCTAGCTGCATGAACTTCCAGGAAGGGTTCAATCTATTTGCAGCCTTATTTGTTTCATGAAGAGAAGTTGATTCCTTCCCTACCCATTTAAAAATCACTCCTGTGTTATAATCTTTGGCCATACAAAGCACAATCTCATGGTAACATTAAGATACAAGAAACCAAAATGCACAAGAAGAGCATTGGGTGCATGCGGTGCAGACATTTCTCTGGTCAGCTCAGCTCAAAGGAAGAATCTGCACACATTTTGGCCCTCTACATTTATTGGAAGAAATCATTTTATCCAGGTCATGATTTAACGATTTAATTAGTTGAGGGGAAGCACCAAAATCATACTAAACATGACAAAGGGAATGCCAGATTAAATGTGAAACGCTGCAAACTCCTAACTTGAGCATAGCTCAGATTACCGTTATAGGCTAATGTCAGGCCTACATGCTATTGCACAATACCCTCAAAGTACTTTTCAGAAACAATTCTCATTGGGTCTAGTCAATGATGCCTCAGGCTCATCTATCACAAACCGCACAATTAGGGCACCCATGGTAACAGCACAGGCTCCGGAATTCAGTTCCAGATAGAAGAGCTCTTTATACTTTGGTATTATAAACATCAAAGTAGAGCATCATTGCAACAAACAAGCCTAGCGTCTGTTCAATATATTAAGCACCTCAGATGGAATTCAGGAGCGTACAAGCATACATTAGTAGATCTAGCCTACAGTTAGAAACGGATCACTCCCTTGACATAATTTAACTGCAAAGGACCATTCATACACATCGTTCTGAAGGATATTTAATATCGGTTGTGCGGTCTGTTAGTGTATTGAAAGAGTCTTGAAAGAAAGAAAGAAAAAGAAAAAAGAATATTCAAATTGTCCTCTCATTAGCTATGGCTGCTCTGTTGTATACTAGTGCTGTTGATGGCACAGGTTTCAGATTACGCAGATACAGTGTTTCCCAAAAGACGCTGCTTGACAAAATAGACTCTTTGAGACCCCTTAGTCATAGTATTTCACTGAACAGCAGGTCAGACCCCACTATACTGCTCCCAATAAAATAAATAAAATGAAATTAAAACATTCTTGTAACCGCTGAATATGGCTTCTATCAAATGAAATACAGCAAGGTAGTCAATAATCAAGCAGCTTAAAAGGATTTTAGATGACTTTTAAATGAATTTTCCCTAACAATCAGTAAGCCTTCTTAACTAAAGTACAGGACGGAATGCAGTCCAGCAATTATTTTAAATAATAGTAGTGACCGTGGAGACCTTTCCATGGAGACATTCCACATTACTGAGAGAGGTTCATGTTCTACAATGCATTAAACCCCACCCTGCTTTGCACCGTGGAAGTCACACTGTCTCATGCACGGGAGAGAGAGAAGCCGAGGTTATAACTGAATCAGGGAAACAGAG
This sequence comes from Hiodon tergisus, assembly GCA_025775045.1. Classification (NCBI taxonomy): domain Eukaryota; kingdom Metazoa; phylum Chordata; class Actinopteri; order Hiodontiformes; family Hiodontidae; genus Hiodon; species Hiodon tergisus. The sequence continues at coordinate 43,403 of JAOVYW010001218.1, read as the reverse complement.
GGCTTCATTCTGGTTAAAATTAAGGATTAAAAAAAAATTATAATAAATAAAATCTTAAGCAGGCTGACATGTTTACTTTTTTTTTTTTTCCCCCCCCATCAGCAAAGCAATCGAAGCCTTTCTTGTCAAGAAGTGACAGGAATTTTACGCTTGGACTATTGCACTTGGAAAGCAAAAAACTAACATCAAATCCAAATGGATGGAAATGGCCAATTATACTGCCAGACAGCACAAACACAAAAATAACAAACGTATTGCACTGACACCACAACACTTTAGGTCCGTTTTTCTAAGCAGACAGACAGGAGGCATATAATTTTAACTGCATTACATCAGCAGATGCTCAATTTCATAGTAATAAATTATTGTTTCATTCTCCTCCTAACAAAAACACAGCACAAAATAATGTATTGTACACTGATTTAAAAAAACCAACAATTTAATAAAAACATAAATTATTTAAATTAACTACTTGCACAAAGATATCGCACATAATAGATGACAGAATTCCTTTAATGGGCAAATGTGTGTTGGACCCAAATCACATCCCTATGGCTAATATTAATGGAAATGCTAAGATTCACGTTAAGTTTAATTTTGCAGCAGCACAGACTACTCTTAAAACTTGGTCCACTTTCTCAGTGATTAAAGTCATTAATCAGCTCTAAGAAGATAACACCATTCATCAGTCCTACATCGATTTCTTAAAATTTAACCTCTCTGTGCACCTCACGATAAAAATAAGTCAGCTTTGTAGACAGGGATTCGTCAAGAACTTCTCCCATAAAAAACTAATCGATAGGACCTTCTTTTCAAAAGTGACATTACACAACCTTCTGTCATCAAAAGCAGAGGCAGCAGGGGTGGCCTTGAGTGCACACTAAGACAGGTGAACCCGTGTGATCACACAGGAGGCAAAAACTGACGACAAAGGCTGACTGAAAATAAAAACGGAATGATGCAGACATACAGCTAAAGGAAGTCAAACAGTGTGGTTGTATCGTGCCAAGGCCATTCCTGAATAGGTCCCCACTGTTGAATGCAGAAGCCAGTCTTAGGCAAACGCCTGCCCCAGGGCACACCCACTGACATACAGCTTGTATCTGCTGGAATCCAGCACCACACCAGACGTCATTCTGCAGAGAGGCCACACCAAGTTACTTGAGCTTACACAGCAGATCTCGGCCTTATGCGCACTACTCACAACTCCTACTAACTACCTCTAAATACTCAGCATTTGCAGCATTTCTGAGCCTGTGTACCACACACATTTTTCTGTACCAGTACCAATAGGCTCGCCAGACACTCATCTTAAAATTCTTCTGGCAGCTCTGAGACCAGTAAATACCCAGCTGTTTCGGATAGCGCTGTGTGGTTAGTCCAATTTTCAAACGTTCAAACCTTTATGCTACATGTGTTACATTTAAATAAATTAACATGTAAATTATTTATTTGCCAAGAAGAATATTTATGCAACGGCAGCCATTATACTTATTCCGAAACGGCAGCTGAATATCGGAAGTGATCATAAGAAACTGAAGTCACTATTAACCTTCTGGTTCTAACTTTTCTTCTGATCACAGCAGATCGTCAGGAAAAGTGAAACAGCTGCATTAATCTCTTTCAGTTTGAGGAGAAATTTACTTTAAAAATTTACCAGATTAAAAAACTAATGTGTTTAAATTCTGTACATAAATCATTTCATGTAGTCATTTACATTGTCTGTGGGGTACACTGTGCACTGCATCTTTGAAATAACCCATGTGAGCTGTGACAGTGCATTCACTTTCTATTGTGTCTTATTCCTCTGAGAAAAATATGGAACCTGCTATTTTCATTTAAAAAAACAACAGATAACGTACCAGCTTTGTTGCCTTGCATGCTGCTACCTTCAGGAAAAAAAAATATACATTACATAAAACATCTTACATTAGAGATTCATGCTATAATCTCCAGTGTTTTCACACTTAGATGCATGTAAATATTACCTAATTTCCCTAATGTTACCTGATGCATTTCTTTTTTCCTTTTTTACTAAAAACCTAACCAAGTTTTCAAAAGTAAAACTAAACTGAAATATTCATATTAAACATAGAACATTTAAAAATATAACCAAGTAACCAATTACATTTTACCAAATACTTTGATATTTTCGATTGTTCCTTAAAACTGAATCCCTGATGATCATACACAGACTGCCCTCTTTATTAGGTGCACCTCTCCTATCCATGAAAGAGACAATATGCAATCAGGGAAAGAACCAAATGTTCAGACTATACTATTTAAAGCAGGTAGGCAGGTACCAAGGGATTTTGTGTGTGCGCGCAATTCACAGGGAACATGGACAAGACAAAAGATTTGAGCGACTTTCTACAGGGCATGCTAATAGAAGCCAGACAGCACACTTTGGTTATGTCAGAAATAGCAACCCTGCAGGGGTTCTCTCGCACCACTGTGTCACGGGTGTCTTGAGAACGATCCATCTGCCAACAAACTCCCAACCAATGATGAGAGATGCCAATGAAGACTGATACGACCTCACTATCAGCCAATTTGCTACAACTATGGGAAGCAAAGGGGTCGCCATGGGCCAGCATTCCCATCTCCAGACAAATTCAGGCTATACTGAGGGTAAAAACGGGACATTATTAGTTTGGTGCATCTAATAAAGCCACTTTCAAACCGGAACCAAAAAATTAAGGGAACAAGTTAGAAAAACACCTGTTCTCCTACAACAGAGACACCAGGCTACCCAGCCCTAATTCCAAAAAGTAATTCTGCACCTAATAGCGATCCAAAAATTCCTAACAGAGATCCTAACTTGCATAAAAACATAATGATGGAGGCAATAAAACCACTACTGACAGACTTGAATTACTTTGAACCCATTGTGAGTATGAGCGCGCACACACACACACACACACACACACCTAGCTAGCTGCTGATCCATCCTCATTCATGTAATAAGGGGCCAATAAGGGGCTACTTAAATGCAAAGACGCCTGTAGATAGTGTGACAAAGAGACAACTCGCTCCAGGACTGTTCAGGGAAGAAGCAGATAAGAGGCTAAGCAGAGTTGGCCAGTACCCCCAAAAAGAAAACAAATTGTTATGCAGCCCCTGATTTTGGCACACATCTCCTGCAGATTAATTACACGCTCCTCCATCTGTAACGGAATGAAAGCTGGAAGGGAGTGAGCAAGAGAGAGAACTAGGGGCTGCCAGTCTGCAGAGCACTCCAAGAGTCCATTGGGCAGAGCATTATAACTAGGCCTGTTTCACAGAGAAAACACCGTGCCCATACTTTGGACGCTACAGTAGCTCAGTAGGTCACGCCTTCAGGTATTTCCCTACCTTACCCAAAAAGCTAATTTTCATGTCGATGATAAATCTTGTCGGTGACAGTCATCTCAAGAGGACATGCACATCTGCTTTATTACCTATCATGCATACCGCTTTGCCACGAGAAGTGCTTCTCCATTTTTTAACTCCATGCCCCCGAACATACCGATTCCAAAATGATTATGCTTGGACGGGTTGAATTATCGAAAAGAGTCCCCTTCAAAAGCACCAGTGACTCATTTCTACAGAGGTCTCTCAATAGGGGTAAAAGGCATGGTCCAAATTTCCCCAGCAATAATTCTGGCACATTTAAATCAGTAAATCAGTATGTTGGGAAGAGTTCAAATCCCGCTAGAAAACATCCAGAAGGATGGCACAGAAGATGTGGCACACACCTCCCTTCTTCATAAAGGTATTCTCAGCCTCTTGGAATATCGACATTAATTGGTAAATATGACACTTGTTAGCCGGATCGATCAATAGTGAAGTTTGAAGCACACAGCTTCTACTGGACATAACTTCCCATGCCAATTCATTGCTTACAAACCTAGAGGGAGTTCCAAGCATTCTCTTCCCTAGACGATCACTGGTGCAACAAGACAATGCTTCTCCGTTACCACTTTCTCCCTCACTGCTACATTCTGATTCTGTTCAAATTTCAGAAAGCAAATCATTTTTGCAGCTCCTCGTAAGTAAACTCCACAACTCCACATAAAGTAAACATTTCAGGCTTCAGCTGGCTTGTGACTGCATATGCAGTAAAAACTTATTTCCAACAGCCTTTATGTAAGCATAAGCAAATGTTGATGCATATTCTGCACGGTCTTGGGTAAAAAAAAAGCTGCAGAAACTGCTAATGTGTCGTGAGGAACCGTACCGAATCTGCATCTTTTGATGAAGACACCATCACCAAGTTTTTCAAGAACAGGAAAAAGCATTCACTCCTAAGCATTGATGACCGCAAACAAAATAACGAGAGGCATGTGGAGAAACTGGTCATGAGCAGTCAGAAGAGATTAATTTGATCTCAAAGTTTAAACCAATTGTTTAATTTGCTGTAGTTTGTTAATACTTTGTGTTTTTTCTTCAATAAAAAGTTAATGAATTAAAAAACAAAAATGGATCAACTCGTGCAGTATTTTTCAAAAGCAGTATTCGTCATGGATACTTAAGTAATATCCCAGAAAAACTGAGATGGCAACAAGGAATTATCTTGCATTTTTGATCCTTGTAAAATGAACTGCCCACTAACAGAAATACAGTAGTTGCTATACAAATTTTATAAAAATAATAAATGGCACTGATGTACCAGGTTTTGCAACCATAGAAATGGCTGCAGACACTTACAATTAGCCATTCCATGTTCGCACTAGTTTGGGAGAACGGGTTTCTCTGAAAGAATCTTTGGATAGATTACACTAATACATCTTGATATTTCACACATCAAAGTGCAAGAGAAACTGTTCAAGCTACAACCTGGATGTGAGCCTGACTGTCGGCTTACACCTAATCTGTGACCACAACTTAGTCTGAGTAGTTTGCCAACATCTTTGCATTACAAAGATCAGTAAAAATCATTGGAATATCATAGGTTCCAAAGATTTTATGCAGCTTAGAAATATGCCTTTCCACGGCACAAAATGTAACCGTATCCACAGCTAGAATGCCCAAATACATTTTCCTTTCACTTAGTGAAACATGACTAAGAAACGGCTACAAAAGGACTCCTCTCTTTCATGCCTTTTTTTTTTTTTAAGATCGCTGTGGTTTTCCTGCAACATCTCCTACTATCATATTGTTCGCCAAAGACCATAGAAGATAGTTGAACGATTAACAGCTCCCTGTAAAGAAAAGTTGAATACTTTAAACTTGACAGTAACAGTAATAACATTCCACCATAGACTAATATGATAATCTCCTCCAAAAGATAGGGCAGGTCACTGAAATAAAAGCCAACGGCAGATTTTTCCTTTTGCTGAATAACACCTGGTTTTCGTCAATTTAATCCCCCCCACGTGAGAATGAACAATGTTCACCGATTTCATACAAGTTGTAAATCTCCCCTTTGTTATCCGAGGTCAACCACCCTTTACAATATAGACATATGACAGCTTCCTGTAAAGTTTTCTGCTCATCTTTCTGTACACGCTTATAAGTATATGCTTTTTTCCCCTCTTTGAGGACCCCTTCCCCAATCCAAGACAGACATGGATCTCATCATCTGGAGATTAAAACACTATTTTAATCAACAAAAGCTTTTTCCCCCAAATACACCCATTATCAGCAGAAAATTCAGCAAACCCCACAATAATCATCACCAGTCCAAAAACATATTTATCCATTTCTTATAGGAAAAATATGTAGCATCTGTTCTGCTAGATAAAGTATCCATTTCATTAACCGAAATGTCCTTGCACACTTTTTTTTTTTTTTTTTAAATTGAAGGGTTTATATAAAGTTACAAAGCAGATATCCATCACTGAAGATATCCATCATAACCTTACATATGGGCACAGCAACAGAAATCTGGGCCAGGTCAGCTAAGTTGATCTATTTGTTAGACTGCAGTTAGAAGCATCTGCAGTCTTCCAGGTCATTCTGTAGCTGCAGAAGGGCATCTTCCCAGTTACCACTCATCTTACTATCGAATAAAACAGCAAATGGCAGGCTCTGGATTTCCGGTATTATTTCATCTTTGTTTTTACAGTCCTAGAATGAAGCAGTTAGCAGGCACACCCTGCTTTTTGTGCGGTGTCAAATTCCTCTTTTTACAATGCACTTTAACAATATACAAGGCATCCAAATTTTATTGTTTTACTGCAGTAAAGAGAAAATCCACTTCCCATTCCTATTAGAATTCATATATCTGGGTTTTCTTTCTAGATGGTCGAGATTTATCACTCATTATCACTATCCAGGGATGTATTTTTGGGTCTACTACAGCCTACACATAAGAGTCCATCATAGAGAGGTGCAATACATGTGATAATAACAAGGCTTGTTATGCACACACATACAAAAAAAGGAGAGTAATATAATAATAATAGGCAAAATAATGCAAACGCAACCGAAAAAGAACTCATATTTTGAAGGGTTGAAAAAATGCAATTAGAATAATTCTACATGCGTTTCATTTTAATTCCAATGCTACTTACCAACAAGTTTACATTATAAAATCACTCATAAAATACTTTTAAAGTCAAAATAAAATAAAAGCAGTAATATTTGAGATTCTAAAGAAAAATAACAGATGGAACAGCTGGTTCCCGAATTTACCAGTCACAGAATCTGCAAAATGATTTTACGTGTCATGTGACAAAAAACCATCACAAGGGAAAACTGCATCAGGACAGACGAACAGTGGTCACACTCAAGTCAAAGCTCAAAGACATGGAAAGATGGACACTCACCGGGATAGTTGCTAAAAACCACCAAACGGCTGCACTGGAAAGCCAGTCTTCAGAATAGCCACAACGAAAGTAATAACATGTATGGTTATTTTGAAGATTGTGGATTTCCAAAAGCCGTCTTCAATAATACTGTATCCAGAGTTTCTACCACTGACAGTAAGGATACACTGAGTACATCTAAAAAGCATACTACTGACAGAATTCCTCTTACCTTCTATACCCTTGAAAGGAACTTCTCCATGCAGGCAGGACAGATGTAGAACTTGTGTATTCAGCAATACATTTTAAAAATCAGAGCCCCCAAATCCCCAGTACACAGATACACTAAATGCACGATGCATATCAAAAAAATATCAATGATATACTAAAGAAACCAAAAGTCTTTTGGGGGACCATTTTGCTAATAGCTAGAAATTTTTAAAGTGATGCTCTATCAATCTATATAAACATTTCCACCATTAGCTCATGCTATGGAAAAAATGCAGCATGCAAAAAAAAGCAAAAGAAATTCAAAGTAAACTTGGTACTCAGTACTTTGGAACCCTTTGGAAACACTGTTCTGGACATTCTGCATCATTTGAGAACCTTTTGAAAAACAAGGTTGTCATCTACACTGAATAAGAGCTGTTGTTCAAAACGATGAATGATTTATATCATTATCCTTAAAAACGTCAACCCAAACTGGCAAATCAGCCATGAATTAATGGGCTAAAAGCACCCTGACCTACAGTGCAACCAACGTAACACACACACACACACACACACACAATAGGCTACTGCAGTAATTGTGTAGCGACACAATGCATCCTCCTGGTTCCCCTGCTCAAAAACTGGCTGACATCTCCTATAAGAGAAGACCACTTCTATCGTGCTGTCCATCAGTACAAAAAAAACGACACCGAATTAAGAGTAGTTTACACTGTTGTCTGAACTGAATGTGAAGTCTATGCAGTGAGCATGTTACCATGTCTAAATAATATATTTACTTGTTGCTTGTGGGCGTCGAGATATAACCAATATTACCGGAATTGAAACACATGTACTTAATATTAGCCGGTTTGGTCTGCATTAATTGGCACTTAATAAAAGAACAGATAAGTTTGGGGTGCAGATGGATTTCACCGATAACCATAATAAGTATTTCCAAAATCACGAGACGCACACAGACTACCCTATATCTCCGATTACATTTAAATTAAACAATGTCCAATTAACTAAATTGGAGAATTATACCGCATGCATACTTTGTGGTAAATTTCACGATTAGCTCGTAACTCACAAACACATCACCACCTGAATACTGTCACTATAATGTTATTCAATTACATAATTTCGGAATTGTTTGCAATACTGATTGCTAGCCTGAGAACTGAGAAATATTGAAAGTGAAAGTTTTTCAAGTGCACTATATCAAGTCGGGAATTACAACGAACAAACATTTGTGTTTAACTTAAAAATCGCTAGCATGTTTCGCATATGATATATGTTACTTCGTTTAGTTGCTAAGTGTTCCCTAAAATATTCGCCTGTGCTTTCCTTCAAAATTAACCAGTTAACAAGGCAACTAACCATCAAAAACAAAGCATGGCATTGGGTAGTTTGTCACCAAAAATTCTCAACCATAGGAACTGTATTGTTTTCGAGGAAACAGTGCCGAAACGCTATACTTACTGACCAGCTTTCCCACACGACTTGAGCAGGACAAATCAGAAATGATTTGTCCGATTCAAAGCCCAAAAGAACGCCCACTTAAATAGTAGCCTACGCTTTGATTTCGGTCCTGGAGTATGTGGCAGGCCGAATATCTTCTCTGTCTTCGCTGGTATTTCATCAAAGAAAGGAGAACTGCTGTGACGAATCCCGCCGTGTCACACATGCTCAGGAAAAAAGCTAGCAAGCTACACTCCTAGTCTTTTCCATACAGTAAGCGAATATCCTTTCAGAAATAAAATTTTAAAAACTTACCCACCTAATTGTTAGTATGTTGGGACATTCTTTGTGAAAGATACTTTTGACCGATGCTTGGTTTCTGCAATGTCCATACATTGGCAGTTCGCTTAAGCGCTTTACTACGCTCTTGAATTAACGCGTTTCGGTTGCCTGACACAGACTGGTCTGTTGTGCGAAATGTGAGACGGTTCGCTTGTTTCTCCTCCAAAGACCGAAATGTAAATCAAGACCCATGACTTTCTCTTCTTGGAGAGTTTAACTGTCCTGATGTATATTTATTATATAGGGTTTTCACTATTAAACCATTACGATTTATCTACGTTATGCCCCAGTCGTTTTACACAAAACAATTCTAAGACTGCTTTGAAACGACTACATAATGGTCAGCTGATATTTCGTTGTCTGGAATGTTGAAAAAAATGACTGTAATCCAATATGAGCCTAATTTGCCAGACCGGTGTTGCTTGGTCAGGTAGATACTTAAAACATACTTAAACATCTTTCGTGGATTTATGTGTTAAATAGCATGGATGATCGTCAACTTTAAAAATCTTTGACTGTAGAGTAGCTCTCCTGAACAGAGTAGCAATGGAATAGGTGAGTTGAAATTATTGTTGCTAACTGTTTAAAGACCAAAGGTGTGCATAATGTGGAGGTGACCTTGACTAAAAAAATTGGGTGGTAGTGTACAAGTAACTGGAGTGACCAAAGTGAGAATTTCCAGAAGTGTCAGTGATGGATGGTGGAAGCATAGAAAAACAAGCTGAATTTGGATGTTTTGAATACTGAGACAACTGAGAACCACTGGTTGAATCGGGGGTCTTGTTTATATTTGTTATCTTCTTTATGTTGTGTATAGCAATAAAATGCAGGTGGCAAGAGAAGGCAAAAGTGTGTGTGTGTGTGTGTGTGTGTAAGAGATTCACATTTAGTTGACCAGGAAGTTCTGGTAATTTGGTCTGGTCCTTCTCTTAGAAGAGAGGGATGACGTAGGATAGGCTTGCCTTCTATCTTTGCTATGCTTTATTAAATTAAAAAATAAAAATTTTCATCATGTTGCGGTATAATTAAACAAAAACCTTAACAGGCATGTTTACTGCACATACTAGCAGTATGTACGTTGATAGAGAGAAGGTGAATTTCTTGAAAGAAACAACATCTTCCTCTTCCAAATTTATTTTGCTTTTAAGGTTATTTTACAACTTCTGGCCTAGGCATACGTTTTAGAATTGAGACAAATATGCATTAACCAGAATTTTTTAGTGTTCCAGATGGTGGTGCACAGTTGCCATAGGCCAGGGTTTGGAGGGATGGAGTTGGCAGCGTTTATATAATCACCTTACCAAATTAAAACTTGAAGGAACCTGTGGGCTTGCAATGCCCCCGTAGGGACCACTTGTCCAAACAGCATTGGGCCTCATGTAAAACGCACAAATAATTAAACTTTGAAAGAATATGATCTAAAATTATTTAGATGGTAACAAAGGGAAAAATATCCTGATAATAGTTCAAAGACTGAGATTCTTAGACCGTGAAGTACACTGAGCACTTTCTTTCCTTTCAGTATCAGTCACTTTCTGTTGGCGAATTGCTGCATCTGTCTGTTGTATAAGTCGGAAGTTTTCAGTGCTCAGCACTAATGGGCTAAAGTCTTTGAAATCACCATCTAAGCCTCTTGAGTCTTTTGTTCTCTTTAGAAATGTTCAGTCCTTGTCAATATAAACATTTCATGCCACTAAGTTGGTACTGCACAGTTATGCTTTCCTTCTACCCACCTTCTTTTTGGTCAAATCATGCATGTCATATCTGCTGGCACAGAATGCTAGAATAAGCTCTTTGGCAAATCTTCTCGCCCTATCCATCAAACAAGCTTTTCTTCATTTTTACAAACATGCAGCAGTTGTTTCAAGTAAGATCAATTCCTTTAGAGAAGTATGTAATTTTACTTAGCATAGTGTTCCATTTCTGTAGAGTGCATGAGTGCTATTTTTCGTGAGGCAAAAAATAGTTTATTATTTTTAAATCTGAGAATGGACTGAATTCTATGAGTGCAAAAAAAGTCCTCTGGAAAAATACCTTGGACAAAATGTTATTTTTTTTAATGATTAAATGGTATTAAAACACATGGCTGACTGATTTTGCACAAATTAATTAATACGGTTTTCTTTGGGAGCTGCTACACAATAAATAGACACAGTAATACAAGCAAATGTGACAACTATACAAATTCAGATGGGCAGAAATTATTTTATTTTTTAATTCTGCTGAGGGGTAAATTGGTTGTGGTTTTCTCTCCCCCCTAAAATATTCAATGCAATAACAAAATAAGTCACATATTAATATGTATATCTGTTTCTGTATGTGATTGAGTTTGTAATAAATACATTACTGTTTGGCAGCAAACTGTAATATTTACTTCCCATTAATCACCACTAGATGAGTAACAGAACTTAATGAAAAATATCCATCTGGAATGTTGTAACTCGAAGAAGTAAAACATCTCCTTGACAAACAACTGACTAAAGATCCTTAGGTCTTCATGCATCAGCCTACATATAGAGATTAACTTTTTGAGACTAAAAAGCAAGCTAGAGATACGCACAAAGGCCTTTATTTCAAAATACATTTTCTCTAAATTTAATTGTGACAAATATGTTTTAAAGAAGTAGTACCTACTGTGTCCAGCCAGATTATCTCAAATATAGATTTCAAGATTTTTATCCTAGGTTCCTTTCTGGTTCTGATTCTGGTACCTGCCAACTTAACTCTCCATCAGCTGCCAATTCTCCAAAATCAAATGATTTCTAACATAAATTAACTCAGCTTAGATATATATAACGACATCAGAATGGCAAAGAATGTTTTATCCACACAGTGGCACCAGGTGGTGTAGTTGCTAAGGTATTGTAAACAGCAGGCTACCAGATGGAGCTCTGTTGTTCTACAACATATTCACTGATTTGGTGAATTACCAGCTGTGCATACGGGTTAAGGGAAGGCAACATATGTCACTCCAGATAAGACTAGCTGCTAAATAAATAAATAATGTATTGCAAGGTGAGAACAGTTTAAAATGCTTCTTTACAGGTTACATAAAAATGACATTGGAAAGAATGATAAAACATCATGCTTAACCAGTTCTATGGTGGCAATATCCCCATTTATATTGTAATGTGGTAATATCCCCATTAAACAATATTGACAAAATATAATTTTCCCCCCACATAAACGTAGATGCTGCCTAATGGCTTACATTGCTTTCTGTGGGTGGCCATTAAAGCCATCCCCAGGGTGAGGGAACAGATCTGTTCAGCTCAAGTTAATTTAGGCTGAGAAAATCTACAACAAGGAAAACCAAATATAAAATGGACATACAAAGATAGCAAGAGGTTATCTAGTCTTTCAGCCATAAGCCAGAACTATATCCTCAAAATCAAATGTAATTTCAGCAGAAATCACAATCTGTCATTTTCTTTATGAATGCGTTTTTATTAATCTCTTTATTAGTCCATCATGGTGTTAGAGGTTTCAAAGCGCTAGAAGCGCTTCTCCATTTACGAGTCCCTGAATCTCTTTCACAGAGAAAAGGAAAATAAATATATTGTAGGATCTTTTGACTGAAATGTTTTAGACTTTGAAAGGATTCACAAACGAAAGACAGATTTTATCAAAAGATAAATGGCCTTGATGGTATGAAGAGCCAAGAACGGGCACTAATTTCCATAGAGAGTGAAATTTTCTTATCAAGCTTCAATTCTCTTTTTCTTTAGTTAATGTATCCCTCCTTTGTGAATTGCGGCTGATTATCATAGTACGTCAAATTAATTATAGCGCAATCTAGTTTCTCACTTACACCAGCAGGGCCCTGTATTTCAGTCTTGCCTTGGGCTTCTGAATATGAGGCTTACAAGTTCTCCTGCTTCCATACACATCCCAAAGATAGGTTGTTCATATAAATTATTTGACATAAATGAACAGTGTTGGTGTAATCCTTATGGTACGGATCTTGATTTCCAATACTTGCTAACCACTGTACTTCCAAAAAGCTAAAAAAATGGAAAAGGACACCAGAAACATTGTCTCACAGTTTGGGCATATGTGATGGGTAACCAGAAGGTTGCTGCTTAAATTTGTGCTTGACATGAATTCCTTCACTTAAGCTGATACAGCTGTATACAAGTATTAGATAAAGGACTAAATCATTATGGGGGAGGGGCTAAAGAACTAGAGAACAGCATGGACACTTCAACTATATAGCGTTCCACTTTATCTTTTGTGAGACCTGATTCAGTATTTCTTCTTTCTACTTTCTTCTTTATAGCGTAATGTTTGCATCAACTGTAAACAGCCATCAGGGCTCGGTAACTCACATTGGCTAAACTTATCTGCAGAATGAATATGAATGATATAATACAATCAGTAATCACTCCACACTTTAATTACCTCAAATAACTTATGTAATTTTATGCATGAAAATTGTTTAATATATAGGTATTGACATTTATGAGTCAATTACATAGACCCTTACCGATCAAAAAAACTAATGTTTTTAGTGTATTGAAAATTATTCTGAATAAACACCCAATTGCGTTTCCAAGAATAAAACATTACATGGAGGCCTACCTACCTAACTCTGGCATTCTTCTGTTGTTGGGTCCTGCTATGTACTACTCAAGATGAGGAACACCCTCTGCAAGCAAACATTATAACAACAAAAATGATTTATTCAGAGGATATCATGGTACGATATATCAGAGGAATCATGGTACGTCCATTAGGAAAATCATGCTATTGTAATGTAGGCCTACCCAAGATGCAAAATTTATGTAAATTGAGTAATAGGCAGAATTTATATAAATTTTGTGATGTATGTAAAATGCAGCACTTACATAAAGTAATATATGAAATATACATAAATATGTCTGTCACTTTACGTTATCACGTCACTTCAAAGCTATAATTTAATTCAGGTTCAAATTTGAGTTTGATACATTTAAAAAAGAGGAATCATTGTGACAGTGGGTTTATATCTGTATTGATTACAGTGTAATTATAATAAATTAAACACCACTATTAGGGCCATTGATTTATTCTGTGTATTGCATGCTTTAAAAGTTGACAATATCCGGTCAAGTGATATAAATGGTGGCAGGATAAATTACATTTTTCCAAAACACAAAAAAATATTTCTCACTGTAAACCTCAGTCATTGAGTAACACATGGTTGGCAGCTGAAATGGCAAAGAATCGCGGCAGATTCTTTCATTTCCTCTGGACTGTCTTCCCTGGACTAGAGACCTAAGATTCTCAGAAGGCCATTGGCTGAATCAATTATGGTCTGCGCAGACTCAAAGTCTGCGCGTCATGAAACTACAGACAAATGTCTTGTAAACGTCTTAACCAATCACAAGTCAAAAATTCTAAGTAGTTCCTGGGACTGTTTTCCTCTTCATTGCATGCTGGGAGGGCTTAATTGAAGATGGCGACGTCCCTTGGAGCGAACACGTACAACAGGCAGAATTGGGAAGACGCGGTATGTTTGAATTGTGATATGATTCAGTATTTTTGTAGAAATATTAATCTCATATTGGACATTGTTGACTGGCATAGTTACTGTCTCTGGGATATTAACAATCAGATAAAAATTTTTTTAAAACGCAGTACTTCCAACCTTCTGCACCGCGGTAGACATGGTAGCAAGTTTTTACTGAGTTACGTTAAAGTATTATTTTATACCGAATTCTGTCTTAACATTTCTCCCGTTTGCTTTTGTGGGTATGAGATGTATAGAGCTGTTCGCTTCTTATAGGGAAACTGGTTCAACTATTATTAAGTTTCCCTAGGTAGGTGGTAAACAAAAGCACGTTTTTATTCTAGGCTATTAATATCATCCTTGATGGTTTTTTGATATGACTTCTTCGTCATGTCTTTTTCTGATTAGATAGCTATATCTCACAATCGTGATAAACAAAGCTATAGTTATACGCAACAGTTATATTAACGCTTTTTTGCGTTGATGTATTCAACTCCACTAGGAAAATATGTATGTCGTAAATTTACCCCAAGGACTGCTTGTTTACGCGTTATATATATCCCAATTCGCATACCGTATGTTAAAGCATTTGTGAGTTTATTTGAAGTCCACATTTATAGTTTGATTGGGTTCTCCTCTGCAACTTGGAAAAAGCAATCTCGCTAATATGAGTTATTGTTGACTTTTTTCCCCCATCACGTGTTCTAAAAGAGAATTATTTTGTTTGGATGCCATTGACATGGTATGTGGGTGAGGAGATACTTTGCTGTAACAGGTGGTGCTCTTCGGAAGGCATTCACACATTTACTGGGGTTCGAGGCCTTATATCAAAGTCAGTTTAAGTGACCTTCTGGTATTCTGTTGTATCAGGAAGAGGGACATCATCTTAACTTTTGGAAGTGACACGCTGATGTGTCCCCGAGCAGCATAGTGAATCCCGTGACGCATCTGTGAGTGTGTTAAAGCTAAACATTGAGTGGGAGCACGGCGTTTGTTTATTTGCTTAGAACATACGAGATGCTTCCTCATTTTTTGTCTTTACTGACTCTTTTGAATTTGATATTAGTGTTGTCAAAAGTAGGGTAAATTGTCTTTGTTTAAAAATGTATTAACACCTTGCAGAAAAGATGAATATAGATAATAAATGGCCAATCTACTCACCTCGGATAGTGGTGGTTGTTTTAATCAACCATGTAATTAAGGAGCCTGCAAGTTGCCTTACTGTTAATGTAGATGGTCAATATTGATAAATCAACATTTTGTGAGTCCAGCTGACTGAAAATATTCTTCCCTCTTTGGGGTTTCTTTTCGTTGCTCCTCTGAAGGGACCCGGGCTGGCCCGCATGCTTCTGCGTTTTATAGCTCCCCTGCATTATGAGACTACCAGGTGAGAGTAGACAGGGGAGGGGAAAAAACCCCACCAGGCATCTGTTCAGCCGATAGTTAACCAAGACCTACACCAGCATACAAGTAATCGCCAGGACTCAGGTTTTGAGTGGGAGACTGTCATGGACATGATTGCATATCTCAGACTTCTTTCCTCCTGCAGGATTTTCCCATTCTCTGTCAGACATGTCTGGGAGAGAATCCATATATACGTATGGTAAGTGGGGTTTTTTCTTTTAACATTAAAGTAAAAAAATACATATTCTATAAAAGAGTAAGAACACAGTATTTTATTTCAGATCAATAGTGATATTGCACAGTGCTGTCACCAAACTAGTTTAAAAGCTTAAAATTCCATCCCTGTAAATTTGTCTGGGTTTGGCTTCCTTTTTCAGACCAAAGAGAAGTATGGCAAGGAATGCAAGGTAAAAAAAAATTGATTAAAATTTTGGTATGTCATTGTTTTTGCATGTAGAGATAATCAGAATATAGATGAGCAGATTTACTGTAAAAAAATTTACGTCCAAAATGTAATGTAATTGCTTGGTGTGCATAACAGAACGAAACAGCAAATTGATGATCTGTTTTTCTTTCCCCTTTCTCCCACAACAGAATTGAGATATTTAAAGAATTTGATAGAATACATGCATGCCTCTTGGCCGTTTTCTGCCAATAAACATTGGATTATGGAGATCTGATTGCCCGTTGACAGTGTGACCCACTCTCCTCTCAGATCTGTGCGCGACCCTTCACGGTCTTCCGGTGGTGCCCAGGTGTCCGGATGCGCTTCAAGAAGACGGAGGTGTGCCAGACGTGTAGCAAAATGAAGAATGTCTGCCAGACGTGTCTGCTGGACCTCGAGTATGGTGCGTTGCTTTTATCAATCTCTCCCATGCAAAAGAATGTCTAGGTTTGCATAGTCACTGGTCCAGCTTGTAGTTCAAGGTATCAGTTGTCAATTTGATGTCATGATTCACCTCAAGCTGTTCAGTACCATTGTGAAGCTTCTCAGATATTTAAAATAATTTCACCTCGCAGTTGTTTTGTTTGTCTGCGTTGGTCTTCACGGATACTTATCTATGACGCTTTTTTTTTGTGGTCCCCTGCAATGGCTACAGGCTTGCCGATTCAGGTCCGTGACACAGGACTGTCAATCAAAGATGAAATGCCCAAATCGGATGTGAACAAAGAGTACTACACTCAGAACATGGAGAGAGAGGTAATGCTTTTTAACCCCGACTAACCTTTCATCCACACTGCTCATTACAGTTCCCAGAGGGCTGCTGTGTTGTGCCCCACAGAGAAGTTCAGTGCTGGGAATTAAGATATAGTGGCAGCAGGTGGATCGATCCTTTATCTCCTCTGGCAACACTTCATTAGCACATGCCCAAATGGTGTGTCATTCAAGCTTGGTGCAAATGTCGCCTATTTATTTATCTAAGCCCGCCCTCCTCAGCTGAGTTGTCCCATTGAGTTGCCTGTCAATGGGACAACAGCTGTGCCGGCTGCTAAAAATATTTTCAACGTCTAAGCCAGCATCCCTCTAAGGTTTTAACCCAAACATGTCCTAAAGGCCATGTCGAAACAAGTTTTCTGACCACTTTTTCTTGTAAAAAAGAATGCGTGTGTCCCCCTCTACAGTAGCGAGAGTTTTTTCAAAATGAACTGCACAAATGGCTCCTAAAATATAATCTGATCTTTAAGTTGTTACGATAGATAAGCATTG
Source organism: Hiodon tergisus (assembly GCA_025775045.1). NCBI lineage: Eukaryota > Metazoa > Chordata > Actinopteri > Hiodontiformes > Hiodontidae > Hiodon > Hiodon tergisus. The sequence goes on along the minus strand of JAOVYW010001218.1, from coordinate 26,056 downwards.
TGATTTAACAAAAAAACACACAAAAATGTGTCCATATTGAACACATTGTTCAAACATACAAAGGATATGCTGGTAAAAGTATGTGAACCATAATACTTAGTAACTGGTGAAATCTCCTTCAATGGCAAATGTTTTCGTTCCTCCTTACAGATCTATTTAATTTAATTTATATATGTTGAATGCTTCAGGTCTTCCCACTGCATTTCAATAGGGTTGAGGACTCAGATTCAAAAAATTTAATTTTGCTTCTGTCTAAGCCATTCTGTTTTAGATTAGCTTTTGTGTTTTGGGTCATTGTCATGCTGCATGACCCAACCTCTTTTGAGCTTCAGATTAAAACATCTACCTAATATTCTCATGTTGAATGTCCTGGTACACTTTTAAATTCATTGTTCCTGCAATGATTCCAGGCCCTGTTTAAAGTGTTACAGTGCAATAACAGATACAGCGCTTCCATGCCCTATTGAGAAGTACTGCATGTAGGTACAAAGACAAATACTACTACTTTTTATATAGGGTGGGGCACCATTAACCCACACCTGAATGTCATATGATTGACTGGAACACATGACGTAAATTACCCACTTTCAAAGAAGTCCTTATCCTAGAAGTTCACATACTTTTTCCAGTCTGTTTTGTGTTTGAAAAATGTAATTAATAAAGACGTGTTGAAGTACACATTTTGGTTTCATATGTTTAATTACTCTGTGTTTGTGTTGTGACTTGGGTGAAGGTTAACAAACTTTCTAACTGTATAGCCAGCTGTACTTTACTCCTATTGGTTGTTTTTTTTTGGCCAGTGGACCATAGCAATTCTGTTATGGTGTACATGTCATGAAATGGCAGCTGTATAACTGTATGTCTCCCAAGATCCAGAATTCCGATGGGACTCGGCCAGTGGGACTCCTGGGTAAAGCTCCCAGTTCCAGTGATATGTTGTTAAAACTAGCCCGCACCACACCCTATTACAAGAGGAATCGCCCACACATCTGCTCCTTCTGGGTGAAGGGCGAGTGCAAGAGGGGTGAGGAGTGTCCCTACAGGTGAGCTTTCAAAACTAGAGTAAAACATTTCACATGCACAAATGACCATTGTTATTTTAACCCTAACGAAGCTATTGAAATAAAGCCAAAGTTGCTTATTAAGAAAGGTAAAGTAAAATTCTGACATAAAATCTGTATAAAAGAGTAGAGTAGTTTCAGTTTTTTTATCAAACTGCCATTTTGTCAAAGTAATTCCTTATCAGTTGTGAAAAGTAAATACAACAGCTTTCTCATTCATGTAATTCATGCATTGCCGTCTGTTTTTCTTAAGGCATTTATTTCCCCACCACATAGACAGGTTTCCTTTAGTTAGATTTGTAGTTTAGAAAACCATGCATGCAAAATGGCAGAAGTCAAATGGGCTTTGAGTCTTATCTCTGACCTGCGCAGGCACGAAAAACCCACTGACCCAGATGATCCTCTGGCTGACCAGAACATTAAGGATCGTTACTACGGAATAAACGACCCTGTGGCTGACAAACTGCTGAAACGGGCCTCTACCATGCCCCGATTGGACCCCCCAGACGACAAAACCATCTCGACTCTGTACGTGGGGGGACTCGGAGATACTGTCACGGAATCAGAACTCAGGTGAGTATTTTAGTAATTTACTTAAAAAGAAGTGTGTACAATAAAAATTCAGAAGCATGTTCATTGGATGATTATAATCAAGTTAAATGCGCTATATAAAAACTGCATGGTTGAGAAATATATATTTTTTAAAGTGCATTTTAATTTGCTGTTTTTGACGGTAACCCTGCAGGAATCACTTCTACCAGTTTGGAGAGATCCGCACCACAACCATTGTGCAAAGACAGCAGTGTGCGTTTATCCAGTTTGCCACTAGGCAAGCTGCAGAGATGGCTGCAGAAAAGTCCTTCAACAAACTCATCATCAGTGGACGTAGGCTCACTGTCAAGTGGGGCAGGTGAGTGACCAAGCTATACTACACCCCAACAAAACGTGACCTTGAGCAGCATTGCTGCCGTCTGACATTTACACTTGCTCTGTTTATGCTGGTTGTACTATTTTTGTCTTCTGAAAGTAGTGAAGTAAACCTTTAGTAATTTGAAAAGCAAAAAAGTAATTTCTGTAAAAAATTAATTGGAAGCTAGAAGTTTACAGTAGAGTTGCCTTAATTTGGTCTGCTGTTTAATAGTTTACCAATACATTTTCTGTGATGCTGCAAAGGGCAGTAATGAAATTAGATGGTTTAACTGTCTTCCCTGCTGCTGTAGGTCCCAGGCAGCACGTGGTAAGGAGAAAGACGGTGTGAATGAGATGGGGATTAAGCTGGATCCAGTGCCTGGGCTCCCAGGAGGTGAGTGTGCACTGACTCGTCATACGGTTTCCCCATATCTCGCCAGCTAGATAACCGCTCTGGTTTCTCCCTCAGCTCTGCCTCCTCCTGTTGTATCAGAGGAGGAGGCTCCAGCCAACTACTTTAACCTGGGCCCCAGCTCGTCCTCTCCAGTCATGAACATCTCCCTGCCGCCGCCACCCGGTATCGCTCTCCCGCCCCCTCCAGGTACACCCCTCGCTTGCCAGAAGTTCTCTAATTCATCATCCCGTTGCATACAGCCACATGCAATTTAACTCAATGTTTTGTGACCGTTATATGACTGCATTTCGTTCTGGCAGCAGGTTTTGGTCCAGCTATGTTCCACTCTATGGGTGCTCCCCCGCCCCCTGGCATGTCATTGAGGCCTCCCGGACATATTCACTACCCTTCCCAGGATCCTCAGCGCATGGGCGCCCATGCCAACCGCCATGATGCCTCCTAGTCTTGTACTGTTATTTATTTGAATTTTATTTTTTCGTCTTCTCTGTGCATAATGATCTCTATTAGAGCTGACTTTTTACAAATAATGTTTAAACTCTTTTGTATGAGCAAGATGTCATGAAATATGAATTTATATAGGAAACTATTTTTAAACTGTCCTAAAAGCTTTATAAAACATAATGAAAATAGTGATTGCAGATAACTACTTGGTCTCTCAAACTGAAAGTGTTCTCCATGTGAATAAGTGTCCCCATTTGTACCTTGGCTGTGAAATTTGTTTTAAGAATATATGAATGTGCTGCCAGTCACTTTTAGTTGTCAGGAACAAAGTGTTGCAGCAATAACTCCTGGCAGCACTGCTAAATGGTTTCAGTTCATTTAGTTTTGCATAGCTCCTGTTCGTAACTGTAAATGTACGTCTGTGGTAGCCTTTGTTTGATCAGACTCTTATAAATGAGCCACAAACTTGTTACTTTTATCATTTTATGTATGTATAATGCAGACTGATAAGTGGCAAAGCTGCCTGTAAGGGCTATGTAGAAAAGCCTCTGATTCTGACCAATGAATTTAGCACATCATTTTGAACTTTTGACTGCAGAAGAAAAGTGAAAACAGATCAGTGTCACCTGTCAATATAGAAGCCTTTGTATTCCTGAAGCAGTCTTGTTTGTTGTCCTGTTCTTGAGTTAATGACTACATGTACGCTACATATCTCACGTTGGTTGTTTCAAATTAGAATTCAACACTTTACAGGAAACTCCATAAAGAAAATAAAGATTGTAAGCTTTGCAGCAAGTACAAGTTTTAAATTGTGGTAAATTTCTAATTTCTCTGAGGTATAAAGAATATACAGTAAAAATGTAGCTATGGAGAGAACATTTTGATACACTAAGAAAACCAAACTCGAGTCAAAACGTATCTGTAAACAATCAGTAGTTAGGCACTAAAGAAAAATGCACGTATCAGTGTCATCTTTTGGTAAAGCTAATTTTTTCTTCATGCGTTAGGATTTGGAGGAAATATTGCAGAGTTTTAGTCATTTTAATTTGTTGTTTTGACACTCGTGTTGTTGATCAAGTTCATTCAGCCAAACTCGAGTATGCCTTTATTTACAGGTCAGTGGTCTCGATAGAACAGTGAATGCCCCAGCCTTGGGGTACACGATTGAAGTTGGGCCGTTTGGATATGCGTTCCCAGGTCATGCTGGGCTCAGTGTGAGCCTGTGAGAGTTCAAAGCCGGGCAATGGTAGTATCATCATGCTTCCTGCAGTTCCTCCGAAAGGTTTCGGGGCTCTGAAAGGAACATTCAGTTAATATGTTGACCCTTTTAAGGTGAGATTTTAATATATATATATATATATCTGGAAACACTTTTGCTACATTCATGAATTTTATCAGTTGAATATCATTTAGATGCCGGTGGCTTTGTTTCGTTGCCGTCAATATTCCTGTCTTATAGATCTATGTGGGCTTTTATTTACAGCCTGATCCACTGATAAAGAAGGCATAACTACCTAATCAGTAAGTGGTAGCGGCATGCTACGATTCATTAAAAAGGAGAGATTGTTAAGGAAGGAGGGAAATGTCAATGACTATGGGCTTGTTCCTATGGGAACAGCATTATAGTAATAATTATCAGAATTATGGAAACTGCACAAGTGAAGTGTAGACCTATGAGTGCACCACGTATCTTCAATGCGTGATTATTGGGTGTCTAATTTCTCTACTCTTTAAATATACACAGGAAACAAAGGCCAAAGAAACTGTGTGTCGTGACCAGGTTTCTTTTTTTGCAACAAAGCGTCCCAGCTGGAGGTCTTTTACCACACCAGAAAGCTCAGACACTGGGTAAAAAACAGTCTTTGTCTTGATCTGGGAAGGTTATCCCTCATTTAGTACACTTGATTCATTTATTTTTCATCTAAGTTTCACAGACCTTGTCTAATAGACTGGTTTGCATTTTCAAAGTCTCCAAATAATTTATGTATCCCCTCAGCAACTAGAATTGTGTTTGTTCTATGTGTTAAAAGCACATTAAAAAGCATTTATAGAAGCATGTCAAATGGAAATCTAAATTATTAGAGCTCCACACACCAATCCACTATCAACGTGAGCCTTGTGATTTAGGCACAGCGCTAGGATGTTGCGTTATTCTAGGAGCTGGCACTCACCTGTTAAAACACTTATAGTTGGCTGGCACAAGTTTTTGGGGTGGCTCCGGAAGCCGCGCGTTGATAGTGACCAGCAGTTTGTCACTGCTGCTCTGGTCCTCCCGCCATGGGGAGCAGTAACACTTAGGGATCACGGTGAAATTGAACTTCTCGTGTGGCATCGCCTTCAGAGGCCCAGAGTAACCTGAGGTAGGTGTGGAAGACGGCAGCTTATCTGGTGGGCCTGGAGGCACACGTGTCCCAGCGTGCTACATGCTCCACGCAGGCACGTATAAATGAATGCACACCTCTTGTGCCAGCATGCAAGCCATCCAGCATCGGTCACCTGGAGCAAGGACTTGAGGGCTCCCTTTTTTGGCCACCGTGCTTTTCAAAGTAGATGCGAAATTGTCCCTCACTGATTGGCTGATGATGAGCCCTGTGCAAAAGTTCTCTTCCCCCCCTGGTTCATCCTGTGAACCCTTTGTCTGGCCCAGGCCTGGATGCTGAATGAATAAATGGCATGCAACGTTATGGCCGTTTAATACATTTGCCCTGAAGATGTGTCTTTTTTACCATATTGTAGCTGCTGAACGTATCTGGCTGGAGCATTTCATTTGATTAATTAACATTTAAAAGTCATTGCAGTCTGATAAAAATTCCTGCACTCGGTGGTCAAATTCAGAGTGTTTTAAAAACACTGTTTTGAAAGGTGTTTACCTAATTTGTTAATCAATGCCATGTTCAATGTGACAGACTCCCTAAATCATTTCCAAATAAAATGCGTAAAACTCCCCTAAAAGGCTTCTCTCCAGGTAATGAGGATGGAAACTTTAATCACCACATTTGTGAGGTTAATTCCATGGGTAGATAAGTGGCTTACGTTGCTGGGGGTCCCTCTTGCATTTTCGAGCGTGAACTTTTCCGTTCTTTTCAGTCTCTCGTGGAACATGCGGGACGCCCTGTTAGAGAGGAGGTTCAGCTCCTCCATCATCACGTCTCGAGGCACGCTGATCTTCTTGCCCAGATCCAGGCGCTCTGAGGTTAATATGCACAGACAGATATTCATACTCCTCAAAAAAAACCTCACGGGTTACACTTTTATGTCAAATCACTTCAACAAAATCAACTCATTTTTGCTGTAGTTATAAAACCATAAAACAGAATTAGTTTGAGTCTGATAGACACTTTTCCTCCTGCGAGCCCATGCTTCTCCCTGCCAAAACCCTTGTACTGTGACTCAGCTTCTAAAAGAGAGACACTGCCTTCACGAAGTGAGGTCACATTACTTTGCCTACATGCTGTCTATGTTTCTCGTAAGTATTAGAGACATGAGACATCGCATTTTATTTGGAAGGTCTGAAACACCCTAAAAAGAAAAGCACTTGTGTTTCATAGAACTGTAGTGCGTGTTTAATGGGTAAGAAATAGACACTTAGTGCAGTTATTTTTTGGGGGGAAGACGTGACTGGGGGTGATGGGGTATTCGGTACAACTACACCAAAAATCATGACCGGAATCATTTCTATGCAGCCATATACATTTCTGTGAAAGTTCACGTTCCATGGAAATTAAGGTCCTTTCAGTCAGTGGCGGTGATTCGCTTATAGAAGGGATCGTTTTGTTCATCATGAATAAAATACCCCAAAAACCACAAAGATCTCTCTAGAGCAAGCTTTCAGTTTGATGGAATCATTCACCAATTAGCTATAAATTATACACTGTCACATATCACTAAGGAAGGAAACTCAGAACTGAGCAATGTTTATATAGCTACACAAAAGGTAATCGTCAGTTACGTTTTCAGTCTTATTCTATGTCATTAAGGGAAAACTCTTTTACATTTAAATGAACTGAGTTCAGAAGTGCAGCAGAGCGGGGGCAGAGGAGTCTTACCTCCCGGGATCTCCTTGTTTAAGTCCACGATCTGCTGTTTACTTTGTCTGTGCATACCTGAGTGTGATTCTTTTATAATCTTCCTGTTTCCAAGCTGCTCCTGTTGTAAAAGAGTTTTGTACAGAGTGCATTTTTAAAAAAAATCTATTTAAAATGGGAAAATTGAACAAACAAGACACATTGGACCTTCTTCTCATCAAAAACAAATTATTCATAAGGGGCATGGAGAAATAATCTAAAATGAAAAACAAAATTGTTTAAAATAAATAGTTTACAATAAGCCGCTATAGTTTGACAAAACATACCTGCAATCACTTTGCATAACTTTACATAACTTTAAATAAAATTCACATAGTGTTAAGTTATAAAATTTGCTCTATTACTAAAATGCTGACTTTTTTAAAAAGTGACTGTAGACACAAATTTATAAATTTGACTTGCTCTAGCCTAATTTAATTAACAACATTTAAGTTTAAAAAACTACAGTACTGTTTGTTATCATTGGGATTGAGTTCAGAGGCTCTTTTTGATAGTGCTCAGACAATTCAATGTCTAACCTAAGTGTATGAAACCTATGAGAACACAATGCTACTGTTTTTTAATTGTTATAGTTACAGTTATTAACATTTGTTCCAAATTATATCTGACCCTATACACTTTCTAAATCTCAAACTGTAACATCCCACTTATCACGATAATTTATTTCCTCAGCCACAAAACATCTTTCCCTCGGTGTGGTAACACAATTTGGCTGATCTGGATACTTGTTGAGGTTTGAGTATTTAACTCTAGGGAACAGAGCTAGACCGGCTCTCTCTCCTCTTCTCTCCCCACTATTCCACACTATTCATAAACGGAGCAGGCTTACCTGGGGGTTCAACAAAGAAGGACTTGTGCTGTAGATTTAGTCTTTCCTGTCTGGCCACACTAGCGGACGGAGGACAGATATAGTTTGAGGTCTAGCCAGTTAGGTCACAGTATTATTATTAGACAGGACCAGACTCTGCAGTGGAGTAATGGGCTGAGATTTGCACCCTCCTTTTCTAAATCACTGACAATAAAAATATGATCTGCGTGCCCTGCGCTTGTGCCGTCTGAGAACAGCTGACAGCAACCCACCTGTCATGGCGGGGTATGTGTTACAAACACTTTCAGCCTCTCATTAATATAATGCCCCCACAGGCTTTTGGTTTGTAAGGGGAAGGGTCAGGATTATGGTTCAGTGTTAGAGGTTAATGTGTAATTAGTCCTGAACGTCAAAACTTAGGGAATCTGCAAGTTATCAATGTGTTAAGGATGCCCTGTTTCTTTTGAAGTTTAATGTAAATAAGCATATTGAGAACAAACCTTATAGTTTTTTAATAGTGCTTTATTACAGTTTGGTTTTTTTAACAGAATTTATCACACTGAACAAAATACAACCCTCTGTTGTATCTTATAAACACCTGTCCAGAAACTTTCTTTGAGGATATAAATGTTATTTTATTTCTTAAAAACGTTTTTATTTAGAAAAATAATTATTTATTTGAACAAGTTTAACTCAATTAAATCTTAGACTTCTCATATTTTTAGTGTAAGATCAAGCTGACAAACAGCAATTCAATTTTTCCATACTTTCATATTTACGTAGGGTGCAAATAGTTCTTGAGGGCACTGTATATCTAACTAAATATGTAGAAACATTTTCCTAACAAACTTTTATATATATTTAACTTGAAATATAAGCTTTGTTTATTTACCAAATCCCTCACAAGGTATACAGATTCTTTTGAATCTATTGAATAAATCTCTATGCATTTACAACTAACCACTTGACTGGCCACGTGCTCCTGAAAGCAGCCCTTGGAGGTCTGTTTCTGTCATGTGAAAAAGGCACGGAGACACACAGGGCCAGTAGGTTGTGACAGGTGACACCTGAACAATACGGGTCAGGTGGGTCATTTCTGTAAACAGGAGGCCTTTAAAAAAGACTGATGCCCTCTCTCTTTCTCAGCAGGTTCCAGACTGAGAGGCACCAGCATCTGCTCCTTCTCATCTATACCAGTTTTGACCAGAAAAGAGAAACGAGGTGGGCATGTGTCACTTTTTTTCTTTCCTAATATTTGTTGTTCTCTACTTGTTTTATTAGAGGATCCCTGGGGCATTTTTTGTGGCTTTTTGTAGAAGACAGATTTTCCAAACACAATAGTTTTGTACAGCTGTTGTAAGCAGGTACATGTATATCGAAAACTTGTTTTGGGTCCAGATATCTGTGGAGAGGGTTTGACAATGTCTCGATGTCTTACTGACTACCCAGTGTCCCGAGCCCCATCTGAAACATGTACGGGCTGCTGTGTGAGAGCCTGCACGACTTCATCAAGGAGTCGTACGGGGATGACGTGTGGAAGCTGGTCCGCGAGCGCGCCGACGTGAGGCTCCACTCCTTCGTCACGCACCAGGTGAGCACGCTCTGATCTGCAGAGGACAATCCTTCCACCGTACGCTCCCCTGCACCTGTGGACGTACAGTGCGTGCTGGTAACGGTGCGTGCTGGTAACACAACGAGGCTCTGGGTGCACCGGAATCCTCACTGATGGTCTCCTCCATCTGTTTGCCAGGTGTACAGCGAAAGTGTGATTCCCCGCATCGCCAAGGCGGCCAGTGGAGTGACAGGAACACCCTACAATGACCTGATGAACTCCTGGGGTGTGTACTTCCTGGGCTTTGTAGGGAAGTATGGCTACGACAGGATACTTAAGGTGGGGAGAGCGTGCGATCGGGTACTGTGCCCTTCACGCTGACTGCGCGGTGGATTTTGGATTGATATGCCCGATTTTATCGATTTATTCTAGATGCATCGTAACTCTGATTATTTATTATGTGCTAAATGTCCGGTTTGGGTGTGTGTTACAGGTATTGGGTCGTCACGTGCGGGACTTTGTGAATGGGCTGGATAACCTACATGAATATCTGCGATTCAGCTACCCCAAAGTCCAGCCCCCTACCTTCTTTTGTCAGGAGGAGTCAGCCACTGGGGTCACACTGCACTACAGGTCTCCACACACAGGGGGAAGGGGGGAGTAGAAAGGAGAAGAAAATGGGGAGGAAAAAAATTATGTATGGTGGGAAACAGGGAATGACAAAAAGGGTTGAAGCAAAGGCAGACTGGCAACAAAGAGCAGCCTGGGAATTTGCTGTCAAGCGGCCCCAATTTCATATACGCCAAATCCGAACTGACACGTTTCTATATATAAATGCCGGGGGTTGGGAAGAAAAATACTGGCCCTCACAAGACCGGCCCACCGGAAAAAATTCCCTAACTTCCCAATGGCCTGGTTGAGATCCCTGTTAATTGTAATGTCGGCATTTTCTGTCCCGTGGTTTAATTGTGTGCCTATCTGTCTTTGCAGGAGTAAGCGTAAGGGCTATCTGCACTACGCCATGGGCCAGCTGAGGCAGATGGGCAAGCAGTTCTATGACACAGACATCCATGTGGAGGTGCTCTCAGAGCAGCTGGTGGGAGACTACTCTCATGTCACCATGAGGTCAGTGAAAAGCTGTCCTTTCCTCCTCTTAAAACACTTGTTAGAATTGCCCCGCAAATACACAGGAAATGCCTGCTGGTGTATGGGGCTTTCACTATTGTAAAAAAAAAAAAGAAGTGATAATGTAATGCTATCAAAAAGTAGATTCCTCCAGGAATGCCTTGCTGGTTGGTGAATAATGATTTAAATAAATAATACTATAAGGAAATATCATGATGTGTTTGAGCAAGATGGCTCAGACGGTAAAAAGAGTAACAGAAAACTACTTTTTCCAAGTAGCTATTTAAATTTTTATTTGGAAAGTTTGCCAGTTGGTATATATTTTGTTATTTCACATGGGCTGCCCTCTGTTACCTATGTTGTTATCTGTTATCTCTTGTGATCCACCTCTCTGTGACCCCCAGGCTGAACTTTGACAACTCTGCATACCGATATATTCTAAAGGGAGATGAGGAGGAGCAAGATATTTTGCCCATAAACAGTGATTTCTTCTTCGAGTTCTTCCCTTTCAACATTGTCTTCAGACAGGTGTGTCAGTGTTTGTGTGTGTGTGTGTGTGTGTGTGTGTGTGTGTGTGTGTGCATATCTGTGTTTTTGTCTGTGTGCCTGTGTGTGTGTGTGTTTGTTAATTTACCATATTAGATTTACAAGCAAAAGAGGTTAGAACACGACATGCAAGGAAAAATTATTTCAAAGAGTTTAATGTAGTTTAAATTGTCTCCGGTAAAGTGCTGCATGTAGGATGTGTTCAAGTTGGAATAAAAAACACAGAAAAACTGTAAGTTAAATAATTGGCCCTGGAGAGGAGATCTGTTGAAAACAGTGGAACAGAAACATAGACTTGGAAGTTGTGATATTTTTGGTTTGCAGGATATGGTGGTGCACAACGTAGGCTCTGGTCTGGCCACTGTGTTTCCTGATCTGGATGGCAAGAAAATCACAGACGCTTTCCTGCTGGCACGCCCTTTAGTGGAGTTCACTTGGAATATGGTAAGGCAATGAAATATTAGGATGTGTTTCAGAGTGTAACTGAATAATATAATATAATATGATAATATCTGAATTTTAAATGTTGAATATGGATGCTTTGAAATCTACAACTGCCCTATCCATGATTACATAGCACACGGAAACGTTTCTTCTTCCCAACAGATAATTTCCCACCCAAACAACTTGTTTGAGATCATGTCCAAGGAGCCGGTCAAGAGAGAGAGAAATCTCCACAACAGAGTACAGAGTAATGTTTCCTTTTCCAATAATAATTGTGTCTTCCTGACCCACAATCGACAACATAAATAACATGGGTGAGTGGGTTATCTCTCCTGACCTCTCCTGACCTCTCCCTGCAACAGATTCTGACTACGAGAACACCAATCGCTCAGCAGACGTTGACGTGGAGCTCATGGCATTCCAGTCCATCATTGGAGACAACTTTAAAGGTCAGAACTCAAGTAAACCTCAAGCGAATACAAATTACAAGTATCTCAGATGGACAAACTTCAATGACAACATTAATTCACAAAGAGAGGATAAAATGCAGATGTATTAAAGTTTTTTTAAATGTGAGGATCTTATATCCATATGAGAACCAATCTCCGTAAACCACTCATAGTTTGCAGCCTCTGCGTGTGCACTCTTTTTTGTTACCTACCCCAGCTTCACTGGCAGCAAAGCTTTTAAAACATGGCCTGGTTTAGTGATGTCAGAAATGTCAGTAAGACCAGAAAGTACTGAACTCAATATGTTTTACAAGGATAACCCACTTTTACCTTCATGAGGTTCAAGTAGCAATGATGTCGTGCTTTGTATGGCGCTGCTCGTTATTGGTTCTATTGTCGTGGTGATGTTTCTCCTCAGATGGAAACAGCCCCACTGAGAGCTGGGGAGATGGGACCCGCTGCCTGAAACTGAAGGGGCAGATGAGATACATGCCAGAGTGGGAGTCCATCATCTTTCTGGGAACCCCTGTGTAAGAGAGGCTATATGTATATAGCCAGGCTTTTGGCTGCATTGACAGAATTAAGATGCATTTAAAATTATTTCAATTCAACATTGATTGCAAGCTGACAACAGACAAGAGCTAACAGCTGTATAGCCAGATAAGATTCTATTCTTCAGTAATGCTCAATCATTTAGTTTTTCTCTCTTCAAACTTTTGTTTTTAGGATGGAAAGCCTCAGTGCCATGTTCAAGACAGGCCTATACATCAACGACCTGAGCATGCATGACTCCAGCCGGGATCTGGTTCTAGCTGGCACACAGCAGTCTGAAGAGCTGAAGAGAGCCCTGATCCAGGTACCTTTGGACACTGATGTTTACCCTTGAATAGCTTGCATGTGGAGAGCTATGTAGGTAAATGTAGGCAGTTTTTCAGTTTCTCAAGTGTTTGTGTCCAGAACCTGATCTCCTTGTCTGTGGTTAATTTGCTGTAGTGAGCTCTGCCTTGGTGTCTCTAAGCCCACTGCTACTGTTTCCTCATTCTGTAGGAGCAGAAGAAGTCCAGCAAGCTGGAGGAGAGCATGAAGATGCTGGATTATGAGATGAAGAAGACAGATGACTTGCTTTACAGGATGATCCCAAAACCTGTAGTTAAGCGTCTTCGCAAAGGAGAACCAGCAGTCCATACCTGCGAGGTCAGAGTTCACCTGATTTTGTTATGGAAAATGCATTAAGAACATTCATGGATGTCATGAATGTAAACCAATATACGTTGTCACTCTAAATGCATAACTTTAAAAAAAATTGTTTTTTGTATTTTAATTATAGATTTTCTCAATCCTGGTACTGCATGCATCCTTAGAGACTAATATTTTTTGTAATAATTACCTTCTAAGTGCAATAGCAGATGACTCTCTCCTCACTGCAGGTATTTCCAGATGTGACTATTCTTTTCAGTGATGTGGTTGGATTCACGCGTATCTGCAGCCATATCACGCCCATGCAGGTGGTTTCCATGCTCAACACCATGTACACACTCTTCGACACACTCAGCGAGAAACACCGTGTCTTCAAGGTAAACTGGTGTCAAAGTCACCAAAGCCAGAATATCAGGGGACAGTTTATATTTTTTAAAGCTAAGTCACACCACACAGAAACCCCCTGCCTACTTTCTCTACCACAAAGGTGGAAACCATCGGAGATGCATACATGGTGGTTGCCGGAGCTCCAGAGAAGACCAAAGCCCATGCCCACAACATCTGCGATATGGCATTAGATATGGTCCGCTCTATCGACCACCTCAAGGATCCATCCACTGGAAATAACATCCAGATCCGTGTGGGTGAGTATCACACCGAGGATGTAAGGGTTCTGCTTTTGTTTGTGGTTGCTATTATTGTTATATTATGAAGTTTCAAAAAGGTGTACATTTGCTCTAGACTGTACTATAGCTGGATATTGTTGTGGGTGGACATTATGCTCTCACTGTTGTAAAGTTTTCTCCACCCACTCAGGGCTCCACTCTGGGATGGTGGTAGCAGGAGTGGTTGGACACAAGATGCCGCGGTATGGTCTCTATGGAGACACAGTCCACACAGCATCAGCCATGGAGAGCCATGGGAAGGTATTGGAATGAGGGCCAATATATTTTCAGAGCTACTGCAGAGTTTATTGCTGAATTTTATGTTGTAGGGAATTCAAGCTTAAGTAGAGTAATCTTCTACCAGTGGTTTGAGAAAATAGAGTGGTAAAAGAGAACAGATTTCTGACAGTTCTTCCTGTACCTACGGCAGGAAATGCACATCCAACTGAGCAGTGCCACTTATGAACATCTGAAGGGCAGTCACTTTATCTTTGAGAGGAGGGGGATCATCACCATCAAGGTACGGACCTTCATAGCCAGCACCCTCATCATGGACACCTTTACCACAGCGTCACCATGTGGCTCCGCAGCACACTTTCTTTTTCTCAGAGTTTCGAGGACCAGGATGCAAACTTACAGGCTAATCACTCAGTTGAGTTCCTCTGGTGTACTCACCGGTCATCACTGGGGAATTGAGGGAAAGGTTCTGTGAAGATAGAGGAGACTTTCCCACATTAAAATGAATTTGAAACAAAGGTGAGATTCGTGTGGAATTCCAAGAAAGATGGCAAATTATGGTAAATGATTCTGCTAAAATTCACTTTACCCAATAATATTGGTTTTCAAACCCTAATAGGATCATTCACATTAAAACATTATTGCCTGTTGTATTTCACTGAAGACACAGCAGACCGTAACAGGTTTGGCCAGGCTCATGCTATTTGTATTACTGAAAGGGGTAAAGTGCTGGAAAATATGCAGTTTAAATGCGATTTATCTTCTGTTGCCCTTGTCTTCCTAATATACCCAGGGAAATGTAGAGATTGAAACGCATTGGCTGAAGGGGAAACGAGACAAAGATGGAAACGCCCAGGCTGCTTGCCCCCAGTTTGATTCTAAAACCATCTGCAACACCTCTGTCTCCCCTCCATGCTCCTACATGGATGAGGATGTGCTGGTAAAGCCCACTTTGGCTGTGTGTGAAGTTTTTCTTTACTAAATTATCAGCTTTTTAATGTGTATTCATTGAACTTTAAAATATTTCACTATATATCCAATATTATATGTCCAATATTCATTGAATATAGTATATATATTAAACCAAAAACGTACGCTGTATAATTTGTTAATGATTGACTTGCATGACAGGCCAAGTTCTTTTATAAAGCTGATTGTGGAAGTATGTATCAAAGTTTAGTGATGGGATAGATTAAGTTTTTTCTAAGAAAATTAACACTTTCAATACATTCAAACACATATTTGGAGTATGTGATGACTGTCACTTTTCTTGTTTCAGGTTCTCCCATCCCCAAAGGATGACAGGGATGATGTGAAGTCAGTCAAATCCCATCGTATTAAAACAGGGCCTTCTAGGAATCCCACGGAGGAATTCATGGGAGAGTTCAGGGTGGAGGACAAATGTGCGAAAAAGGTGAAAAGGGGAAGACTTAAAGACCCATCTTGTGTCAGGGGAGGAAATCTTACTTAGAATCGAACAAAAATAACACCTAATGTCATAATTTGTTCCCATTACAACACTCAAGATTATCAGCTGAATCTTTAATTTTCATGTACTGTAGCCTAACAAAATAAAATATTTCTTTACTATTTAATTGGTGAAATCTGAAGCATGAAAATGATTTTGCAATCTACTGTTTAACAGAAATCATGTTAAAAAAAAAATTAAAAAATAAGGACAGTTAAATTGTTTTATATTCTTTTTTCTGCATTTTCATGTCACTGCTAGTGCCTAAAGAGACAAACTCGGAAAGGGTGTGCTGGATTGCTTCCTTATTCTGCCGGCCTTAACTCATTGGAAAGGGGGGTTTATGTAGCGTCTCGGGGAAAAGGCTTTTCCTATTACAGAATGGTTCGAGTTCTGGTGATATTTAATTGTACCAGTAATGTTCCATTTTAAATGCACAGTATCACAATAGCTTTGTAATGTGCAATCGGACAGCCAAATCATATGATGTAAGTAGTGTGCCCACCTATCAAATAAACTTATTTTAGATGTAAGTCAGAATTAAGCACCAGTTTTCTTGGGCCAGCAATGTGCGTTTTCAGGTAAGTAACATTGGCATCACGGCACCCTGAAATCCATCGTGGGAGATAGGGGACAACTCAACAGGTGACAACCTTGTCTATTAGACATTGGAATGTTGATGCAGCCCTGTGCAATCTGAACGGCATCACAGTAAACTCATACAAACCAGATGGGACTCGGAAAGTAGTTAGCATGGGGACCTTTCCGGGCCTCTACACCAACTCATCTATCCTAGGCATAGGGTAAGGGTCAAAACCAGAAATTGCACTTAACACATAACAATGCAATACCTCAAACCCCATCATTTTTAGGCACAAGAACAATAAGGCTGCACCATTGACTTCTAGATAGGGGGCCAATATAGCTGGTACTTGGTAAATATGCTGCCAAATTGGGCCTGGGGAGTGCAACCAGATGTCATGGGTCCACTATACCTTTGGAATGATCTGCAGACCTCCTCGTGAGCAGCCTCAGACAAATGGCACAGCTTGAATTTGACTGCCACTAGGCACTCAGGCCTTTTCTCCACGACAGATGCTGGTGTAAACTGTTGCCATTCTCTACGGCTCCACTGCACCTCTGCCTGAAGTTGACCTGGTGTTGAACAACACGCCCATGCCTTCCTTGCTCCTTCACTTCCTGTTCCACAGGATCTGCCAAACGAGCTTGTCAATCTTCACGGTCTGACTGTTCCTTCAAGATCATGTGCAGTAGGCCCAATGCAAGCCATATTTCCCAGACTGCTCGTCTGGATGCTGCACGACAGGTACAGCAACTGCAGCTACAACCTCCTCTGGCGTGGTGACCTTGCTGGGCCCAGTTCGTTACCAAATAAACTGTTCTGCCACAAATTTGTCACTACAGTGTCCTGAGACCGCCTTTCCCTTCCACCTGCCATCTCCACAGTCTGCTACCATGCGTGAAGGCCCTCTCACATTATATATAAACAGGTTAAAACAATGCAGACTGGAAACACAAAATCATAAGTTAAATGTAAAAGCAATATATAACAATTTAGATATAATGGTTATATACTATACATACCTAGTTAAAAAACAGGCAAATACTCATTCCATGATGAAAACAATGCAATATAATACAATAATAAATAAATTTAGCAGATATTCAGATATAAATACATAATAAATAGTGAAATCAATAAACCATAAATAATCTAGGAGCATTCTAAAACAAAATGCTACCAAGCAGTACAGAGCATTTTTAAATGTGCCGTTTAAACAAGAAGGTCTAGGGATGGAAACGGATGTGGTCCCATTCATCACAATTGATACTCTGTTAGATTTAATGGGAAACCTAGGTAATTACTTTCATGCTTGTAGAAAAAGCTTAGTTCTGCTGCAGAAAAAGCATACTCTATAGCTAATGCTACAATTATTATTATTACACTTATATTACACATGGCTCTGTTCGTCTGATGTATTCGCAATTATGTCGATAACGAGAATATTTATTTCAGTAACTGCTGTACGTGAACAATTAAAATCAGTGTGTACACCTCTTGGCACTTTCAGCTGGAATTGGTTTGATTCCCCTTTGTACAAAGTTTGTATGGGTTCTTTTGAATATTTTTTATTTCTGTTGCAATGTTGTCTAATAAATGTTCATTATGAAGGTGGTGGGGAGGGGGGTTGTTTCTATTTAACCTTAATGAAAACGAGTTCTCTCTTCCTTCGTAGGCTTATGTAACCCAGAAATTTGTTTTTGTCATTTAACTCATAAATATGTTCACTTCATATAACACAAATCAAACCCTGGCCAGGGGCCTAGGGCCAGTTACCTGCCTGGGCTGCAGCATGGACACTGTCTTCCACTGATTGTCCCTTCAGCCAGCTGTAGGGAATCAGGGCTTAAAAGGCAATGTGGCCAGCTGAGTCACAGAAATGACCTGTTGTATGGAGAATTAAGGAAGATAGTGCAATGCCCTTGTGAATTCGCATTGCTCTTTTAAAAACATTTAAACTGCACTTTTCTTTTCCTTCTCCCCAGCCTGCTCCACTATTTCCCTCTAGTGGCTGAATGAGGGCAGTGCTATATACTATATTAAATATCTTGAACGCGACAAAATCCATTATTAAAATAAACTGACAGAAACAGTGGCATAATTGTCTTTGCGTTGTCTCGCACCTCTTGTTACACTTACTTTTATCAAGTTTCAGTTTAGTTAGTTTTCCAAAGTTTTACATTTGGTTTTCTCTTCAAAACACCAGGCATGTAGCAAAGTTACCCAAATGTACTCCAGGTGAGAGCAACATTGACAGCTTTCATGGTTGCAGAGACAACATGACAAAGCAAAGTGTTATCATGCAACCAAGCTGCCCAGTGTTCAATGGTGAAATCATAACTTTGTAAAACTTTGTAATGCACCCCATGACAGCACAGCCCAAACCTCTTAGTAACTAGTGTTGGTATATACAATGAAGGATCTGTCAGTATATACTATGAAGGATCTGTCAGTATTTACTATGTTGGGTCTGGAAAAGCAAGTTTCGGGGCTGGGACAAAGGGCTGTGAAAAGGGCTTGCCATAGGGCATTGATCAAAACACTCCAAACTCCATTCCTTTCTTTGGTGAGCGGTGCAGGGTACTGTAGTTGTGTCCTGTTGCCAATGTGCAGGTCCAGGATGAGCCTGACCCACATCTGTCCTGTCACAGTTTGCATCAACACTGCTGTCGGTGACCATGACAACGGGGCAGGTAACTCCTTGGAATGGACAAGGCTGATGGAGGAGCCTGTGTCTACAGAGGGCACATAGAGACTTTGCCTTATGCTGAGGCATCATATGTATGCTGTCTCTGCAATAATGGGGGTAGGCAGTAAGCTGCGGGTCAGTGTTCCCCTCAATGGGCAGAGCTCCTGGCGTTTCGACATGGGAGGAGGGGGAAAATAAAAAATATTTTTGGTGTTATTTTGAGAGCGAGAGGGGGCGTGTCCCGGTGGCCGTTTCCGTTTGCTCCGGAAGAGGCGGAGTATGTTGTTCTACAGGGTCACACACTCACATGGCATGGCTGCTGCGACAGAGGTAGACATGGGTGAAATGGAAGATGTACCATTGCGGTCCAAAGTAGTTGATGCTAAAGGAATTCTCAAGCAGAACCGAGAGTTCTTAGACTTTTTCTGGGATATTGCAAAACCAGATCAAGAAATACGACTGAACGCCGTTGAAAACCTTATTCAATATTTGAAAAAGAGTGAAAAGGTAGGAACCCGCCAGTTAAACGCACGCTGTTGGTACTAGAGTGTTTGAACAACTTTATAACAACTTGTAACACAAACATTTGGAAATGTTTGATATAATGGAATAACGCAATGGATAGATACTGTAACCTTCCCTACAAAAAGTTTTAGTTGTGGTGTAGATTTTCCTCACGTGGGGTTATTCTGAATGCTTCTGACCGACGGGAATTACTGATGATTGAATACCTTTGCGATCCATAGTGAAGTACAAAAATCAGTTGGTCATCTCCGTTTTAACAGTTGGCTCATGTATATTAAAGTATGACATTTAAATGAAATTGTATCTTCCCGATCGGCGCAGTCGGTTAAAGTGACTGATTGGGATTCAAAAGCGATCGAATTCAAATTACGTCATCTATTCTGAATGGGAGAGCAAATTGACAACGTGACGATCGGTACTAGATGGTTGGGAATCACCAGCGTTTCTGTAGGCTCGTCCGTTACCAGATTCCCGGGCGACTCCAGGCTAGTGTTTCCGTTCTTGTACGACGTGCTTCATGTAGACTACACGCTGCGTGGCATGCAGTATGAAACGTTACGGGTGGCGAAGGCGTCTGAATATTTGCAGCCGTGCGTCTGCACCCTTCACGATCCAGGATGCTTATCCACTATTGGTCATTCAAAACTGTTGAAAAAAAAAAATGCGGCTCCCAATAAAATAAGTGTTATGATTATTTAATTAATATGTCTGTTATGTGTGTGTTAATGAGCAGCCAGATGAGTTAAAGTACACACTGAAGAGGCTGGTGGATGGCCTGTCCCATACCAGAGAGACAGCCAGACCGGGTTTCAGCTTAGCACTGGCACAGGTAAGAGATGCCTACATTATTTTATTTTCAATTGTAATTTAGTGTTAATATGCAGCTAAATACAGGGCAGTCAATGGGGCCTGCGATCTGGGTCCGGGCCCAAAAGGGGAAAAAACTGCGTACCACTGCAATAATGCATTAAATGCCCTAGGTTCAACTGAAATGTGGTTAGTACCTCGCATTTACACACTCAAGGTATATAAATTCTTTGTAAACATGTTCTGCAGCTGCAATAGAAACAATTACGTAGTGACTACTTTAAGTCTATTTAGTGTTAAATCACATTGCGTCTTCTGATTTGTTCTATAGATTCTGTGTGTGTTCGAGGAGATCTCCCTGGAGACTGTATTGGATCAAATCAAACAAAAGCATGACCCCCAGAATATAAAAAAGGTAAGGGATGCCATTCGAATCTGATATAGCCCAAACATAATGATACACTTTACAACAGTCATTAGCAGATAAACAGTGATATGGTCCTGTCCATTTAGGTTTCATGATCAGATTTAATTGAATGCACATGGATTTCTGTGGCTGCAGATTACTAGTTAAGTGCATAATCGGTTTTGAGAATGATGAAATTTCGGCAGATTTGTTTGCTTGCTTTGAGTCGATAACATGTTTTCTTCATTTTAACAGAAACTGATCAGAAATGCTGCGTTTGGGAAATACTTTGGTATCCTTGCTCTGTCCCAGTCAGGTCGGCTTCTTAAGGTTAGGGTATTTTAAAGTTTTATTCTTGTACTCTCTTGCGGGATATTATACATGTGTGTTATAGATGCTAATTAAGGCCTTTGTCTCTGACAGGAGCCTCAGGTTGTGCTGGAGTGTGTCCAGATGCTACAGAGCCTGTCCCAGTATAGAGAACACTTGAAGGACCTGCCCAGGAAGACCATGGTGGACATCTTGTCTGAGGTGAGATAGTGTTGTTGAATTGGGTTACTCTAAGCTCACAGGGTGGATAACATTAATGTTTAGTTATACCCATTATAAAAAAAATTGAGCTCTACTCAATGGTTTGTATGTTTATCTTGCAGACGTCCGAAGAGGTGTTTGAAGCAGTACTACTGGGAGCGCTGCAGAGTGACTTATCCTCAGCCTTTAGTACCCCTGAGCAGCTGCAGCTCCTCCTAGTGGCGATGCAGAGATTCCCAGATGTGCTCAAGCCCAAAAAACTAAAGAAGCTGCTGGGGACTTCTACTGTCATCACCATGGAGAACGTACCAAAGTAAGGTCTCTTCTGGAACACTCAGCTTAGTCCTCACGTCGATGTGATAAGTGTGTGGGTGTGTGTATACCAGTCAGACCATATGAATTATCCACTGCCTGACGTTAGATTTGTTCCATATTTATTAGTGTCCACATACCATACCTGTCATTTAAATGCGACTTGTCATACTTCGAATCCAATATTTTCTTCAGGTTGATTGAAGTGTTGAAGATGGCTGCCCGCTCTGTGAAGAAAGACCGCCTGCTTCCTGCTGTGGCCCTGGACCTGCTAAAGGTGTCTCTGAGGGAGAATGCCTTTGAGCTCTTCTGGAGAGAAGTTGTCGTGAATGGAATGCTAACGGAGCAATCGGGACCCAGCAGGTAAGACACATTTTATGTATAATGGGATATAAAGTTATTTCCTGTAACATTGTAACTACCAGGTCATATTCCTGCTGAAAACTACCTATACTTCTCCATAGACCCTACTAAATGGACCGTGTGAGTGTGCTGACAGAATGTGTTCTTGTGTTTCCAGCTACATGTGTTACCGTCTGTTAGGTAGTGCACTGCCTTTGCTGCCCCTCCCACAGCTGCAACCGCTGCTGTCTGGAGAAGTGATGAAGCACTATGGGGAACACGTAGTCTCTGCTCAGGTGAGATTCCAGGGGTATTTTTATTATTGTCAATTGTTTTCTCTGCACTCCGGAATTGCCAGCTATACCAACACACCTTGACTTGCTGACCCTGCCACCACACATGGGGACAATTAAGTAATACTGGTCTCTTCTAATCCTCTGGCCTTCAAGCCAGTTGTCATTTTACGTACTAGGGCAAATTAATTGAACAAATGATACATTTTGCAATCCTTGTTATGTTTGGGTTGGAAACTCCAGTCAAGGGGCCACAGTTATGCATTTAATTAACTGGGAGGCCGGGCGGAACACAAACCCGCAGACTCTATGGTCACGGACCAGGGTTTCTGACCCCGGTGGTGAAAGATACATATGCCTAACAGAAGTGACTGTTCCATTTCCTCCTCAGCTCCCTGATCGCTTCAAGTTCGCCCCAGAGATGGAGACCTACGTGGGCGAGTTCCTGAAGGGTTGCACAGACCCCAAGAAGCAGCTGACTGTGATGGTGGGCTTCTCCAAGCTCACCAATCAGGGCTACCCAGTAGTGCCCAGCTTCTGGAAGGTTGTACAGCACCTGCAGCCGACGACCTTGAAGAGCTATGTGGACTGGCTGAAGGACATGTTCTCCCACCCAAAACTGGAGTCTTGCCTAGACTTTAGCACCCGCAGGCAACAGGAGAATCAGGAGTCAGGAGTCCAGTGAGTGTGGCGTCAGGGGCTGCTTGATGCTAAACCCCATGAGTGTGCATTAACTTGATTTCTTGTGTAGATGAGACCATCTGACTATAGAACATTTGACAAAAATATATATTTCTTGGAATTAATGAATAGCAGTTTCACTAATTATGGTGTGTACATAAGTACTGCCTGCAGTAATTTCGGTTAAAACCACTTATAGGATGTGGTATTCAGCTAATATCCGTACACTCATGAAGGTTGGGAACCTATTGAGAAAACGTGTCGTGCTGATTGTCCCTAGGAGCCAGCATTGTGTATTCCGACTTCGCAAGTGGATTGTCCCGCGCCTGGCTTCCATTGTGGAGAACAGCCTGGTGAAAAAGGAGGAGAACATGGTGATGGACATCGCCAGGTGAGAATCTAACTGGTCACTATGCAGCTATGAAAGTACCAAAGTTTTGTACCTACTTTGTGGAACTGAAAGTTCCTGCAGATAGGAGTAAATGTCCTGATCGGAGAAAACATCTGTTCTTAAAACTATTAAATCCAGTTTAGCCTTTTCCATTATTGTTTCTCAATATTTTATGTATTTCCCCCCCTTTTTGAATGCTCTCTCAGATTCATCTTTTTCCATGCGTTTTTTGATGCCAAGAAGTCTACTCCTGACATACCAGAAACTGAGAGCATTCTGTCAGTTCCCCTGGATCAGAAGACCCGTGATATTCTAGTCAACTCCTTTTTTGGGTGAGACTCCAACTGACAGCAGTGAGCACTATAGCATTGTGGGTGCTAGTAATCCCAATTGTAGAATCTGAATAAGATATACTTACTATACTAAGAAGTATTTAAACGTTTAGTTTGAAGTTTTTTAAGTGTAAAAAAAGTCAAACTATTGACAATTACTCATTCTGCGAGACCCAGTTCATTTAGAAGCTTGGATGCAGTTTTGTGTGTAACGGTTAAGATATGGGACATGTAATCAAAAATATTAAAATCACAGCACTGCTTTTAACTTCAATTACTAGGCCATACAGCTGGCTGATTAATTAGTGCACATGCTGAGGGATTATTATTATTAAAAATCAGTATGTTATTCAGCAGTTTGTGTGTAAACGCTAATGTAATGTGACACTTTTGCTACCTCTGCTCCGTTCCTACAGGCTCCTCCAGTCTCTCAACCACATGCCTGTGCTGGGCGACACTTCCGAGGGTGCACATCCTAACGAGAGGCGTGGCCTGGGCATCACCACTGACGGCACCATGTGGATCTACCGTCTGGTCCAGTACGCCGAAGTCCTGCTGACCCAGACCAAATATACCTGCTGTGCCAAACCTTTAACACGCCAGCAGAAAGAGGCCTGGGACAGGTAAGTTTGATTTTATTTTTTTGTTAAGAGATGGTAAACGTTTCGATATTGCAGGGGCATTTGTGTACACAGTTCCGCTCTATTGTTTGATTAAGCTTTAACCTCTCAACCTCTGTAGGATGCTGGCTTCTGTGGAGAAGCTTCATAAGAAAGCCAAGAAGTCCCCGACCGGAGAGACCGCTGCCTTCCAGCAGTTGTTTCTGCTCATAGGCATGTACCTCTTCAAGGTACGCTCTGGGCCGGTTCTCCTATAAGTAGTGGGCAGTTCATCTGGTAAACACTATGACTTATTACTATGACAGTATTTCTCTGAGGTCCTTTACAGAAATTTCAGAGAGTACTGTAAGTTCAGCAGTATTTCAGATTGCTTTTCGGCATTGATGTGTTTTCAAACGTTTCGCGCCGAATGTTCACGGAGCAACCTATATTAAACTATTTTGGACTCGGATGCACCTGGTGTATTGGACTATGGGATTTTTTGTAAAACTGACTGCGACAACTTTTAAATGAAGTATAGGTACAGCCAGATTCTGATCCTTTTTCCCCTTCCAGGCCCCTGAGGAAAGCGTGGACTTGTTGCAGGACCTGCATGATTGTGTGGAGAAAGCCCAAGAGAAGAAGGCTGAGATTAAGAGAGCAGAGGGTGAGACAAGCTAGCACTGATGCCACAGCCTACTGCCTTCCCCCTCTTAAATGATCAATGGCGATATATATATACTGTTTCTCTATCCAGTTTCCACTAGCTTTGGGCAATCGGTAGCAGACTTGTTACTGCGGTGTTTGGTGCGTGACGGCATCCTGTGTCCGTTAGGTTCCAGCACCGAAAGTGAACCACAGTGGGTGGAGGTGGTGGTAGAGATCCTGCTCTCTCTCCTGTCCCAGCCCAGTCGCCTCATCAGGCAGGTCTGCAAGACCGTGTTTGCTAGGATCTGTCCCCATGTCACCAGGGAAGCCCTGGAAGCCATCTTGGACGTGAGTGCAGGGAAGAGGGTGCTCATGAAATTGACATTTTTATGGCAATGAGGTCGTCTTGATAGAGACCATTCTCCACTAGTGTGTCTTTATTTGGGCTAAGTGATTTTAAATAGTTCACATCCCAAATTCTCAAATACTTTACTTTACTAGGAGATTTATTGTAAGGCTACCTCTTCTGCAGGTCCTGGACCCAGAAAAAGATGAGGAAGAGAGTGCTGTAGTAGTGACGGATGAGCACAGTATCGACAAAAGAAAGAGGAAAGGAGACCACCAGGTGATTTGAAGTTTGTTTTGTTTATTTTAATTCCTTTTCCAATAATATTCATCCATAGTTTAGTCTGCTCAAAATGGTTGATTGAGAAGGGACGTAGTTGTCGTAGTGACAGGCTAAGGGGGGGTAAATCTTTCTACCCTCGGCACAGAGATGTGACCTACGTTTATGGTTTTACTAAAGCACTTGTTCAGCGCCGATACATTATGCTACAGTTAGGAATTAAAGACATTTCATGAGTTGTAACGGTTAAACAAAAACATACTAATACTTCAACGTTATATTAAATAAAAATTCAGGTAACGAAGTACATTTAGACATTAATTTGGGTTCAATATTAGACAAACTTTAAAAAGTGATACCGTTTACACTGGCTTTGATTGTTTAGCGAGCTCTGGTGAAATAAAAGATTTCCGTTTAACCACTTGATGCCTAAGATAGAATGTCCATATTTGGGAAGAATATGACTTGTAGTTTGGAAATCTTACATCAGAATGAAAAAAATAATACATATTTAAAAAGGGCTTCAGTAGCTCTTTCCAATGATAGTAGTTGTGTTGTTGTGCCAGGTATTATTCATGTTTAAGTAAAATGCCCTGCCCACTTTTAAAAAAGAAAAAAAAAGAAATAATAAATATTGATATACTGAAAATTTTGAACACTTTCCAGTGTTTCCAGTGTTTTAAAAAATGTTTAAAATGTCTTTTATGAGGATTTTCAAATATAAAAACAGATTTCAGATATCCTACGGTTGAGGAGCTACAAGGTTTTGTTCGAACCCTGGATTGTACACCCAAATTCCCAAAAATGTCACTGCTTTCAGAACTGTCTGACTCAGTACTTCGGACTCAGCCAAATGTCATGTTAACCTTATTTTCATGGAGATGTATAAA